>VZRR01007357.1:422398-508327 GCA_013398015.1 Oreocharis arfaki | reverse complement strand
AAAAAAAAAAAAAAAAAAGGCAGAACTAGTATAATTTCACAAGTTAGTGAAGCTGGCCAAAACTTGCATGAAGTTTTGGTTCAGAAGAAGAAATGAAGGAAATACTTTCTATGTGTGTTTCATTTCAAAATGTACATCATGCAGTGTTGTGAATTTTCACAGGATATTTTTTCAATTTGAAATTCACTAACTTCTTTATGTTTATTACTAAGATTTTTAGAAAAGCAAAAAACATCACTGGCATAAGAACAAAACACAGAAGATTTCTCCGAATTCTATCTTTCACATTTTGGTTGAGACGCTGGGTAGAAAATTAGTCACACAGAAGCTCCCTGGTGGACAGAGTCTGGTTATTTCCAGGGTCATGAGCTCAGCTTATTTCTTAAGCCATGCAACTCAAACATCTGCACAGAAAGGATGAGATTCTGTGTGTTGGTATTTCCAAAGACTGAGCAGAGCTGAGGTAGGGACTATGAGCAGTGTGTTCATTACCCATCTGGTGGACACTAAGAATATAGGCAGGCAGCAATTCCCTGTGGCACACACAGTTTGCCTTAGTGATGCTTTAGAGGTGATGGGGACTGGTGCTACTCCCTCCACTTCTGTGACCGCCATGCTTACTCCTCCAGTGTAGGCTGTCCATTCCCCTTTTCAATGCTGCCAGCACAATCCCTGCTTCATCCCCGCTGTAAAGTCATCTGTACCCAGGTATACCTCCCATCAATATGAAATATTGGGCATAAGGGCACAACAACGTTACCATGAAAAAGAGCAGTGAAAATTAATCCCCTCACATACCAAGACCATGTGTTTATCTTTCATCTGTGGCACTCAGGGCTAGATTGTTCCTTTCTTTCAAGAGAAAAAGAAAAAAAAAAAAAAACAAGCAAACCCCAACCAGTCAAACAAACAAAACCCCCCTAAAAATAAACAAAAACAGAAAAGAGGGAGAGGAAATAACACGAAAATAATGGAGCATATAAGAAACCCTACCGAAGCAGGACATGATGGGTACATCGTTTTCAGTTGAGTGGGAATTTTTAAAATTTTTTTCCTGAAAGCAGTAATTATTTGGAAAAATACAAAAAAAAAATTGAACTTTTTTGAAGCATTTTCTTGTTCCTGGATTAGTGGCTTAAAATAATGCTGGGTTTTNCCTGAAAGCAGTAATTATTTGAAAAAATACAAAAAAAAAAAAATTGAACTTTTTTGAAGCATTTTCTTGTTCCTGGATTTGTGGGTTAAAATAATGCTGGTTTTTGCTCAGATTTTGCTCATATGAAACTTAGCTTCATAATGTAACTTGCCATATTGCTGCAGCTGGCTGGATAATGTCTGTTCCTGTGTTTGTCATTACCAAGCAGAGACCTGCCAAATTATTCAAAAGTGTATTGCAGTCCCAGCACCTCTTATTATTCCTTGCACTCCTTGCTCCCACTCCTTTCATGTTGTTCTGATACACAGGGATATAATGAAGAAGTTACATAACTAATTAAAGCAGATGTATTTTTAATAAAGATTTTGGAATTGATTTTTTGGGAACTAACAAATTCAATTCTCAGGTGTATCTCAACACTGTTTTAAAAAGTGTTTGATTTATTTGTTTTAGCTTTGAGGAGTGCTGTTCTCACATGGATTTTTCCAAAGACTTAAAGTCTTACCTTGGGTTACTTGCACTGAGTGTGGATAAGCCATGACTGTTTAAGCATGCTGTCAGATCAGAAGCAAAGGTGTAACTAATGTAGCCATCAAAGGATCTCTAAAACTGACAGACTGCCTCTGCAGGATTTTATTATCTGTTTTATTCACAACATTATTAAGATGTAAGCATAGTTTAATTTATATCACAAAGTGTTTAAATGAAAGCAGTTGCAATTCAAACTTTGATGGAGCACATACTGAAATCATTGAAAAGACTCACGCTGGTTCCACTGATCATGGATGAATATCAAACACCACATGACATCCTACTGTGACTACTTGTTTTAATGAAAAAAGTTGGTTATTAATTTTTGAAAAATTTGTGAAGATTTATACAGGAAAGAACGGCTAAGAAAAACAGGAAAAAATATTTGTTACATAAATCAAGGTTTTTCTAGTGTGGGAAGTGGAAGAAGGGAAGACTTGTACATTTTCTTCTTTTTAAACAGAGATCCCAAGTAAATAACCCTCAATATCGGATTACTTGATTTTTCAGGTTAGATGGCTTGTGGTTTCTTTTACCAGTCTGTATTTCTTTACCACATCTTGATTTCTTTTCTCTGTCTTGTTCTTGTGTGAGGTCAGAAGGGAATAACAGAGGAAAAGAAAAAGAAAGTTGCATTTAGTTATATTTTGACATCAGAATTCAAAACCAAAGTGAAAGCTCTATACATTTTTTATTGCATGGAAATATTTGTAAAAAAGATTTCCATAATCATTATCTAAAATCATTAAAAAATCCTCATTATTAATAGCAGTGGAAGCAGTGGTGTTTGAAGAAAAATTTTCCTCCCTAGTCCCTTATTAGAAGATAGATCTTTACGAAATATTGAAATCCAAATGCAAAGAACAGCAAAATATTCTTAGTTTTGAGTTGCCACACTTTGACTTCTCTTTCTTTCTTATACATATTCAAAATGTTTATCTGCACTGGAAAGCTTGATCTTAAATAGCTACTTTCCCATAAAATACACATTTTAGATTGCATACTTCCAGATTCGGCAAATTGACCCCAGTTGAATTCATTCTCCCCTCTTTTAAACCCTTACATGGCACTTTGCATCCCTACCCCTGCTTTGTTCTGTCTGGCTGGAGCATTGAGTTCCTTGCTCCCAGATTACGAATCACCAGGAGAGAAGCTGGAATGAGATTTGACTTGATGGGCTGTTCACTGAATGTGATGAACAGGGGGACACAAACATTCCTTTTCTCTATGTGGATGACTCGTTGACAGTATTGAGCAAGGATTTCCCCTTTTTAATCATGGAGTTGTCTTTTCTTTGGCCTGTGTTGTCTAAAGTTGGAAATGCCAAGTGATTGAGTGATGAGCAGCGGGGATGCTGTAAGCAGTCTCCACGTACACACGTGTGTATATGTATGTAGCTCCCATGCACAGACACAGAATAAAAAAACCTGAAGGTTCAGGTACTTTTTACTGGTGAAATAGCTGCAGGGTGATTGAGATGAATCAAATTACTTGAAAGAACAAAAGTTCAGGGAAATAGGCACAGCAATAATCCCTGTGATTTATGAGCATTGTGAAGGATTTACCACATTCTTTCATCAGTTCGCATGATAAATTTGCTTTGGTCACTGCCTTCTGACTCACCATGAGAACTAATTTGCAAATCTGAGATATCTGAATCTTAAATTATTCTGTTTATTATTCATGATGAATAGAAAACCATTGTATTAACATTCCCTTATTTTCATTTAAGATTTAAGATTAACTGAAAATGGAAGCTGTTAAGGTTAGTGCTCATGTTGCACAAAACTTGGCATATATTATTTTCTTCTATTTGCAATTCCCAACATTGTCTTTCAGCTTTCCCTCATTTTAGCTTTTCTTTTTTTCCCAGCTCTTCAGATATGCAACAACCTAATTTCTCAAACAAAGAAAGACTTCAAATTTTTCTAAAATCTGATGTTCTGTACCCAGCTACAGCTGCAGTTTCTTCATTGTTGATGTTACTAAACATTGGGTTGTTTTTTTTTTTCTGTTCCCATCTACCTTTGCATTCTGCAGTTCCTTGCACAGGGAAAGGTGTGTTGATTAGCACCAAGACAGGAAAAATGTGCAGGGAAATGATAGAAAAAATCCCCTCAAATGTCTCTGAGATCTTTTGGAAATTGTGTAGCAGGAACACGTAAGTCACCTTCTGCCATAAGTATAAATTGCTTCAGCTCATTCCTAGAAGGAGTGTGAGTTGTATTTATAAGGAGTGGGTTTAAAATTCTCGTTATTTTAAAGGTCAGCCAGCACGTACAAGCAGCATACCAATGACAGGAGTTAATCATTTAGCTATCAGAAGATAAAAGCATTAACTCACATGGAATACAGGGACAGCATCATATTGACAATCATTTTCCTTGGGAAAGCAATATTAAATTTTCATGTGAGTCCAGCTATGATAATCAAGATGTTGAATCAAGTGTGAACTTGCAATCATATAAGATACTTTCTGGTAAGTTCATGTGTATCCTGTGATAATTTCACACACTTGTAGTAAATGAAAGGCACTCTGCACATCCTTCATTAAGGGACAGCAGCCTTTAGTTTACCAGTATGTACTGGAGAACCGCGACAGCAACTTCATAACTCAGTTTTACTCCTGAAAAGTTGTTATTCTACTTGTGTTCTAAGAATGTTTTGACACCTCCTCCCCTCTGGTAAGACAGGGTTGAGTAGGCACTGCCATTTTGTCAGTGTTTGGACAAAAGTGAGTAGAGCCTCTTAAATTGCACAGGTCTTGGGAAAGGAACTATGCATTACTTATTTTCATGTTCTTTCTGCTTCAGGACCTGGTCTGAAAGACTGAGAACGCACATCTTTATGCATTAATTGTACACTGTCTACTTGACTTGGTCAAAGATTTCTTTGGTCATTTTTTTAAAAGTCAGCTAGGCACCCCTCTTTTCAAAAGGTGCTAAGTACTGACTGAAAAATAGACCAAGAGAGGTATTTGAAGCCAAAGATGTCCAGAATGAAGAACAGGAATCCTGAAAAAGAAAGGCTAATTTTCTGTAGCTACCTCAAAATCAACGTAGCACACAGGAGATTTGATTTTTCCAATACGGGGAATCACAAAATTGTCGTTTGCCTGCTGCCATCTGTTCCAATAGTGAAACTCATTCCTTGGATGGGACAGGCAGCAATACTGACATTGTTCCCTGCAAAAAATAGCATCTTTGAAATCTAGCTGAGATTTCATAGGAGTCCTGTCAGCTTCCTGAAATTTACATTCCAAGCCATCCTTGGAAATACTAAAGCCAATTCTCTTTTCAGGGGTAATAATAATAATAATAATAGTAGTAGTAATAATAATAATAATAGTAATGAGCTACTACTACTACTACTACTACTACTACTACTACTAATTTATTATTATTATTATTATTATTATTATATTTTCAATTTGAATCATTACATAAAACTTGCCAGAACAGTCCCAAACCCTGGCAGAAGTGATGACCTTAAGGAACTTCATTTGGTGCGGAAGTTGAGACTATATTGAGAGGAAAATATGATGGTAAGAAAATGAGAAAGGAATTCAGAACAATGCATGACAACCCAGACCTGTGCAAAACGCACCAGTGACTAATTACAGGTGTGAGCTGATACAGTGCAAGCACAAACTAAAAGCTTTCCCTTTGATGATTTGCTTCCATGTATGACTGGAAGGACCTGGCTTCATGGTTCCCTCTATAGAGATCGTTTAGTTCACAGAGGAGTGGGCCAAAATCCCCTTCTCATTCTGCCCTTGTGGCACTGTTTATCCACAGGCCCTGGCACATGCAATGGGTGCTGCATTGAACGGAGCTCCTCATGTTTCCCCACAAAAAGCAATCTGCTGATTCACCTTGAGCTCCACCCAGGGGGATGAGTGTGATAACTTTATTATACCATGCTCTTCCATATCAGCAAGGATTATCTGCAACGGAAAGAGTGGCATGAAAGAATGGATTTGGAAAGACTGTGTTTCTTGAAAACAAGAACCTGCTGTGAAGGTAAGTGTTTAAAATGTGTAGAAGGACACTGTCAAATTACCAAGACTTACTATTGTACCTATGATAAAATCATGATAATACAAAGGGGACTGCTGTCTGCTAAAGAAATTACTTGCTTATAATCAAAGAAAAATAAAAACCATGTGACAGAGTCAGCAGTTCAAGCATCTAATAAGCTTTGATAAACAGCTTCTGTAGAGCTTGTGCAAATACAGATTAACTTTAAAAATGCTATTATCCCCAGCAGACAGATGTTCAACTACTGAAGTCGAGAGACAATCACAGATAGTAGATTGCATGCTGAGTGGTACTGAAGGGTTGTCAGTGAAGATACTCTTGCTGAGGACTTCGAATAGCTCTCCCTGGCTCTCTCAGTGCCAGAAGCCTCATTTGGACAAACCTGCAACACATTTGAAGGAACAGTGAGGAAGTACCTTACTCAGTCAGTCTCTCCTGGGACATGTCACACTCATGGGAAGACACATAGTTTGCTCCTTTGAGGTGGTCGTGGCTTGAAGTTGACCTGATGTTACCCGAATGGTTTCTGTATCTTTAGTCACTCCATATAATAAAAGGCTCACAAAAAACTTGAATCTTGACTGTCGGGCTGTAACTTTTCTTTCTCAAATCATACCAATGCACAGAAACAATTCTAGAGTCACAGAATTTCTTCTGTCCAGGGTAAATGTTCAGTCTGGGGCCTAAGTTAGGGCAAAAAATCCATTTATCTGCTGTAATGAAAAAGCTTATATCCTTCCTACATGCTTAAAATTATGATACAGGCATTGTGGTACTTTCCTTAGTAATAGTAACAGTATATATAGTAGATCATTACAACATCTCTAGGAAAAACCAAAATTTCAATTACTTCTCCTAGTTTATGTTTTTGCAGTTTTTAAATTTTGTGAACTGGAAATAGTTAAGTCAGCTCTCACTTTATTTTACCATCTTGTCTGTGTGCTCTGCAGTAGGCACTGAGGCTAACAGTTCAGAACAACTAGATGAGGAGATTAATTTGCTAATGATTAATTAACATATTTATGTATAGAGTAAAAAAGGAAAAAAAAGTCATGGAATGGCTGAAACCTTGTCTTAAACCCTAAATTTTATGCAAAATTAACCTGTTAACATCCCGGAAATTGCTATATTAAAAAAAAAAAGTTAAAATATTACTATTTGTTCCAGTTCTTCAACGTCCTGAATTATTAGTGGAAGCTGAGGAAGAATGAAAAACTGAGCCCCAGACGGTGATGAATATTTCTATGAGAAGTGCTAAGCAATTGGAATAAATCATTATGAAAAGTGGGGAACGTGTGAAACAGGCAACAAATAACTGGAGGGCACTTTTTTGTTACCGGTCTGTATGAAAGTCTGCTTGTAACCATGGCAACTGGAAGGCCACATTTACAGCATTGCTACCAACAAATATTGAAGAGCAACTTACAGCACTTCTCTCATTCAAGCAATATTGGCTGCTTTCCCTGCTGTGCCCTACAGACACACCCTCTGACCCCAGGCTTCTTCCTTCTCAGGGACAATCTGCAAGAGAGCCAGTTAAGCCCTTCAAGTCTGCATTCCTCACTCCTGTCAAGTAGACTGGCATGCAGCATTCAATTTTTCTCATCATTTACCCTGTTTTCAATGATAACATTGGCGTTTTACAAAGTGGTCCAGGTAACCCACAAGGGACAGGAGAATAACTCTGAGTTAACAAAGAGGCAGTGTCGTCTAGAAGTGCAATAAACATTGTGATAATCAAAGGTCAAATAATGCACTGAGATGTTCATGCACACCTGCTTTTGATCACTGTACCAAAGCATTCTGCAGTGCTTTGGAGCAAACACTTTGGAATAAAGGTAACAAAAATTCAGTTTCTTCTTTTCTTTTTTCATCCATAGACTCCTTAAGTGCTGTCTGTATCCATGTCTCAAATTAAACCATTACGGGTACTTTGCCTGTAAAAGTACATCCTCTAAAACACATGGAATTATTTTAAATCTGACATCAATTCTAAACTCCATATTTTTTTGGTGGTGGTGCTGGTCTTTTTCCTTATTGGCCTATAATACTCTCTATATCAGAAACCATTTCCTGTTTTCATCAAACAACTCTCCAAATAACAAAACTGTGAGTAGAAACCATGTCTCTGTCAATCTTCATTTAGAGGTTTTGGTTAGCAGAATGGAAGTAACAATGTGTTTCTGAGATAATATATATATATGGCAGCCAGCTGTTGAGCTCAGAAAAAAAACCCACACCACTCCAGACATGTTTGCTAGAGGTACTTTATTTCTATTTACAGTGATAAGAAGAAAAATGGAATTTTTTACAGGCTAATAACTTTTTAATAACATAGAGATTTTAATACTGTCTTCTGGAAAATGTAGAATCATAGAATATCCTGAGTTGGAAGGGACCCATAAGGATCATTGAAGTCCAGCTGCGGGTCCGGACAGGACAGCTACAAGGATCACACCATGTGACACAGAACCTATAAATCATCAAGGATCATAATTGTTTTCATTTTTCTCTCATGGTAGATTGAAATTACCTGTATTTGGTAATTTTGAATTCATAAAAGCAAATTAATATAAACAATTGCTGCTTAGTACTGTCATTTAATCTTAGTGAATTTTAAATCTTTCTACATTGCGAATTGTTATTAACATTAAATTATTCATCCAGATGGAAATTTCCTGTATAATAGGACTTGTTTTTCATAGAATGTGATAGTAAAAAAAAAAAAAACTTATAAAAATTCTTCTGATTTTTCCACTAATATTCATCAATAGCCATAATATTTCATTCCTAGTACCTAGTACTTATCCTGCATGGGTTCTCAGCACTCGTTATTCTGTACCTATGTTTGCCTCTATGGTATAGAACCTATTACTAAATTTTATGAGAAAAAAGAAAAATATCATAATGGTTGAACTAATATCAAATTCACAATCATTTGTGGGGTTTTTTTGATCTGAATAACAAGTAGATTCTATAAGCCCATGTCTCTCACTTGCTTTTGTACTCTAGGAGTTTAGCTAGCGTCATGAAATGACCATATTTGACATGAATAAGAATCTATCAACTAAAACAACTTTTTTTAAAAATCCTACTTTTAAGAGAAATTGCTCTGAGTTTGGAAGTGCTTGCTTCAGCAGTTGGCAATTCCACCCCCAAAGTCAAACATACTATTATAAAGCATTCTTTCAGTCCCTAAATGCTGATTTGATAAAAACAACATGAAAGAAGGAGCTGTGATTTTAATTTTCAAGGAGCTGAGTCCTCGCAGTTGGTGTGGATTTAATTTAAAATATTGAGTTTTCACTACTTTGGGGGTCCAGGCTGTGCTTTTTTCTATAATTGCCCTGATGAATAATTATCTAGAAATAAAAAATGCAAAATACTTGAAGGAAAGCAATGAAACCAAGTTAATGTCAAAGTCATTAAATCCCCAGCTGGGAGGAAGAACCACTCTCTTCCAGTTCCTGGAAAAAAAGTCAAAGCTGCCACAAAGTGCAAGTCTTCCAGTTACCTGAAACTAATAACTAGACCTTTGTCATGTCAAGAGCTGTGAAGGACAGATGCAAACTCTACACTCCCTGAAATGGCTGGATTTGGGGGATATCCATAGGTGGGGGTTTTTTAATCTGTTTTACTTATAGGAGAGCTGCTAAACAGCCTGAGAGACATCCTGCTGGGCGACACTCTCACGCCTCTATCGCGAGCACTGCCTACCTCTCACCGTGTTCCACTGTGCTTCTTGGGAGTTTGCAACAAGGTAAAGCAGCTCTTTACAAATGAGCACAAAAATGCTGCAGGTGCACAAAAGCACTCCCTCAATGGATGCTGTAGGTGCAGACTCCAGTTCACCTGCTATCCAAAATCAAGCATAACATGAAAAACATATAGAATATTAGGCTGTTTTTGAATCAAGACCCTGCATTATTAGACTAAGAAAATACAATTTTTCTTCCAAATGCCAAGACTTTTTTTCTTATTTGCAAGCCTAGCTTGCTGGAAGGAAATGTCCCTCTACATATAATCGGGCGGCTGACGTGCTTTCATATAACTTTTGTTTTACTGTTTCTGAATGGGAACTGTCTGGGGAATTGCGCAAAGACATTTCTGTCTCCCAGCTTCCTATTTCATATGACTGAAGCAATGAGTTCAGCACAGCGTGATGGAGAAAGGGCAGATTGAACAGATGATTCAGAGGTGAGATGAGGACAAACGTATGTTTGGATCGGGGGGTTGGGAGGGGGTAGTGTTTGAGTTAACTTTTATGAAGCTTTCACAAATAAGGAACTTTTTTTTGTTTTCAGACTCAGCTTGTTTTCCTGAGCATGAAAGTATTGCTAGAAAAATTTTTTGCAGCTACTTTAACAATTTGCAACAGCAATTCATTATATAAATTCCATACAACTATTTTTTTCTCATCAATGTTAAATAGTTTAGTTGAACACATGCTATATATGTCCTGATTTGGTTGATTTAAAAATATTTACTATATTCTGTCCCAAAACAATATGGAAAACACAGCTTTGACTCAGCAGAGATTTTAGTAGTAAACAGCTCAGTATAATTACTTAAGAGAGGTTTCAATCTGCTTGATCATGAAATATTCATGGTCATACGTAAGAATAAATGTCAGTACTGTGACATCTTTTGGTATCTAGGACATTACCTGTGAACTTCTTGAGCAACTATTTCCTTGCACAGGCTTAAGTAACATTTCTGCCTGCAATAATGTGCTAAACAGCTTTGTGTGTGGTGGTATCCTGCACTTTCATGTAGCAAAAATCCTCTTGGCTGAGGTTATGATTATTATTCCCATCACTGGCTTTTGTAAAAACAATGGTACTGCTTGCTGGTGAGAGTGGGTTTGACGTTTGAGCCCTGTAAAAAACTTGCACGATACTCAACCTCTCACATTTGCATGTAAACTTAGTACAAGACAAAGCTCTTTCTTGTTTTAGAGGCAGTCTATTATACAGGCACCATATCCTCAAACTAAACAGAGCTAAGTTAGAAGTTTCACGGCAGAAGTATTTTTAAAGGCTCTGTGTCATAAATATATTAATTCTGGATGTTGCTTTTCGTTGACATTTGTATGCAATATAAAATTGCATGTTTACATCCAGATGTAAATAGCACGCTCAGTAGGCAGTGAGGATTCACACAGGGAGCATGGGGATTTGAGTGGGCTGCTTAGCTATAGCAGGCCAATTCCCAGCTGGAATGGCTGGAGTAGCTCCTAGTGAACTTTACACCTACTGCATGTGCCCTAGTGATTATATAGCTCCAAGCATTTGCACAGATCAGTGTCAGGAGACAACGTGAGGGTGAAAGAACCTTCGGTCTGATTCAGTGCTGATATTTCTAAGTGAATAGTGATAAATATTACTGTTTTTCACTGTTGTTATATTGTTACTAATGGTGAATTATTGCTGTTATTATTTTTATTATTATTAATGTGAAAGCCAAGGTAGACAAAGCCTAGGCACACATTAGGACCCACAGATCAGCTTCTGCCAGGGTATGAGGTATCATAGCAGCACTGGGACTGGGCTTGGCAAGTACAGAACAGCTTTTCCTTGCACACATGCATCACAGAGCTGTGCTTGTGGCATCTTCACTCTTTGGAGTACCAGTGAGTTTTTGGTGAGACCCCTCTTGTATCTTGTTGTTGATGCTGGAAATTATTTGATGCTGTTCTGGTGGGCTCCACCTGAACCTACTCAGATGACACATGAAGCAAGGTTTGCATCCTTCTCAGCCCAGGCATTGCAGGTATGACCCCTACCTGAAGGCTCTGTGTGAATAATCACTCCCCTTCCCTCTGGCCATCTGCTGGTGAAACAGGGATCAGAATGAAGCCCAGTGTTTCTAAGTGGAGTTTGTTCGTTCAGTACATCAGTGAATTGTGAGCCTGTGTTTACAAACATGGTCAGAGGAGCAAGTTGTCATCATCTCAGCCTTAGTAAATATCAGAATCTGATGTTCTAACTCTGATAAGACATACCTTTATCCATCAGTGGGTTTTTTTTAGATTCGGAATGGTTTGTTTCAGGTACAGCATAAATTATATACGTTGTTACTCTACACAATTAAGCATATCAAAATTTAACCCAGGTTCTGCTAAAAATCTGTTTATAACGAAATAAAAAAACACTTCATTCAGATCTACATTAAATGGTCTTTTTTTTGGCAAAACCAGTTAGCCACATAACTGTATAATACTTAAGTTTCATGGGAGGCTAGAAACATATTTTGTTACATGCTTGTACATATGTCAGAGGACATTCATGCTTATTAATTACCACCTTGAGAAGTCTATTTCAAGAACATGTGTAGGAGTGGTCTACTTAATTAGGAACTAGCAGAACCTTAGATCAATATAGTTTGGATGTACATTAATTTTTTGATGTCTATTATTTCATCTAGACGCAGCATTTATTGAAGTACTTGACCTATTTCTCAGCTTCAGAAGCTGAGGCTATGGGGACTCTTCATCTCTCAGTCAATTTAGCATGTTGGACGTTACACAGTTATCAAGACCATCAAGATTAAGAATAGGAAAATAAATAAAAATATTGCGGGGATATTATGATCAAGTAGACTGGCTAGCAACATCATATTTCCACTGTGAATATGCAAATTAATTAAGAAGAAGAAAGTAGGTCATTAATACTAAGCAGAGATTTTTTTTTTAACTGGTTTTTTTCTTCCTTTTTTTTTTCTAATTTTAATTCATTTGCTACAGCTATTCCTTCTGCTGGCAGTGAAGAATAGACGAGTATCTGATAAATTTTAGAGTGTGATAGCAACCTGGCTTAAATAAACCTTCTATGTTTCCTGCCTTCCTCCTGAAAAGAGGATAATTCGTACCAGGGATTCCAACAGATATAAAGGTATCGTAAATGAGCTTATATGTTTCTCAAGTTAGACCGACCAAGGTCTGTATCACAGTGATCTAGCTTTTAGGTTAGTGTCTCAGGTGATGGCCTCAGAGGTATGTCACCCCGTATTTTCATGAAAACTTTCAGTGCTGTGAAGAATTTGCCCTTTTTATTCACCAATCTTTTCATTGTTCCCCTTGATTGCTTCCTGAAGTACAAAATACTTAAGAAAAACTCCCTTTAGCCACTCATAGAGTCTTATATTCTGTTTCTATGCAATCATTTTAATAAAAGCAGTAAAAAACAGACTAGTCACCATTATAATTTCTTGTTATCTTTTATAAATAAAAAAGGATTTTAATGCTAGAGTGGACTAGACACTTGAGCAGGAAACTCTACCCTAATATAAGCAAACGCAGGCTTTTTACTCTACCAACATCACTGTGATAGTAAATTCCCTGCTCACATATCCTGCTCCTGTATTAGACCCCTGCCTCTAATGTTCCCTGTTTCTGCTTCCACTTGCGTTGGTTCTGTGCAGGTCCAGCGTAATTCACTGTCAAGGAAGGGTACCTTTGAAGTAGGATGGATCATGTGAGGTGCACATTATATGTGTGGAAGGAGGTTATTTTAAAACATTCTCCTTGCTGTTGAATATCAGGGAGTTATCCTTGAGACACAGAGGCAACTTCAGATGGAGCAGATGGGGAGAGAGGAGAGTGGGGTGGAAGGGAAAGCATATATACAGGAAGGATGTGGAGGCTGATTTCTGGCTTCCCAACTCTAACATCCCCAAGGAAAAGGATTTACTCTGTCTGTGTCCTACTGCATGCAACATTTTAAATTTCTGTGTTTCTCTAAAATTAAAACATTTGTGAACACCAAATCTGAAAGAGAACCTGCTTCACTGTCCTTCTTCTCAGATTCTTCACACTGGTGGTCACGGTTTCCTGAAGGAAGCTTATTCTCATTTGTACCTTTTATATAGGAAAATCTTTACTGAAACCACAAACCTAAATCTTTAATTTCTCCAACAAATAAGAAGATAATAGATTTTTCAATTTCTCTCAGTATTTTCTACTTAGTTCAGTTATTAATTTGACTAAGTGCCATGTCCAGGGATATTTAAGGAATCCTTCTCCCATCGTTTGGTGAATTTCAGTTAGAGGGACTACAAACTGATCAGAAAATATTTCTTTTCAGTCTGGCTCTGCACAACATAATTTCATGAATGCATTTTTTTCTAAGGACCAGGTTCTGACTTTTAAGGAAAGTTTTATCCCCAGTAAGAAATCAAGCTCTGAACAGCTTATTGACTTTGAAAATTTCTAATTAATCAAATGGATTATTGGATGGACTTGAATTAGGAGCAAACTGGTTTTGATTCAAAGCCCAATCATTTCTGTTCACACCAGATAGTTGTTTTTAAACGAGGATATGATTCAGTGATTTTATAGAAGCCTATGAAAGATCAGTCAACTACAGAGATATCTGTGAGGGTAAACCTAGACTATCGGCACGTCATTAGAACCAAAAATTAAGGAAGTTTTAATAACTTAAGGAAATTTTAGAATCATAGAATCATTTTGGTTGAAAAAAACCTTCAAGGTCACTGAGTCCAACTGCAAACCTAACAGTGACAAGTCCACTGCAAGAAGGATTCCAAAAAATCTTGGAAACATGAAACACATCATTGATAAACTACTGTAAAAATTTTGGTTAAAATAAAGTAAAATAAAATAAAATAAAATAAAATAATTATGAGAATATGCGTAATGGGTTATTTGAGTGTTAGTAATATAGGGCAGGATAAATACTTATGTGCTCATCTCTGTTCCTAGCTAATAAATATTATAATCTTTTATGTGTGTTTCTATAATCCTAAATTCTGTAGTAAAAAACTCAACTGATGTAGTGGAACTTTTTTCCTTAATCTTAAATGCTTCAGTAGTAAGAAGATAATACATAGAATATGGAAATCAAGCTAAGGGAGCAGCAAAAAATACAAGAGGACAAATCCCCAGGGTGAACATGTGCTAGAGAAATATTTATTTTAAAACAGGTCATCTTTGCATCAATTCTTTGATAAATTTTGTCATTATTAAGTGTTATGGTAGTGCCTACGAATATTAACTCAGGACTGAAGTACACTTACAGCTTTTAAAAAAACCCCTGCCCCTTTTTTAGGTATTTACGATCCATTCTGTTAGATGTCGTGAAGGGTAAAGAGACAGATAGAATGGGAACAGAAGAAGAGAATGAGGTGATGATATCCAGAGAGTTTAGCAGAAAATGGGTGTGTCAATGCTCATTTCACTTCTTTCGTACTAACACATTCAATTTATATCTCTGCTTGCTTGCTGTGTAGTAGTTGCTGGGAGAAACAAACCCCATTTTCTGTTGCCACATCTTCATTCTATAAACCTATACAGCAGAGCAACTCAAATTTTTTTGTATCTCACATCAACGTAGAAATAAGTGTTACTAGAAAAAAAATGCTGTTTTTTTGCAGAGGTTCTTGTCCCACAACTGGAAAGCATGGAACCATATACTATGTCCAGCTTTTGGTCTACATAATGTGAACAACAGAAGATTATTGTATAGCTTCCCAGCTAGCAAGGCACTGTATAATACATTGTATTATTATTTATTAATATATTAAGAAATATATGCATGTGTCAATAGAATATTATAATAGAGATAGATCACAAGAAAGCATTCCTGCTGAATATAATTCTTTGCATGTATCCTCAGGGTGACATAAGTAGTTTAAAAAGAGGTGTTACACAATGAGACTCTGAAGAATATGAAGGAAATGTACAAAAGGTGTGCAGCACCTAATATGTGTAGAATATTTCACAGATAGTTATTTTGAGAATTGGTAATTGCTTAGTCATCCCATTGAAACAATATCTATAAACATATCCTAGACCTACATAAAATTAGAAGTAGGCTATCTGACCTGTATCCCATCAGAGGAAGAAAAAGAGGCACCTCACGTTGTACTCTAAATATCCTCACTGAAAGTTGTAGACATGAAGGTTTTTTCCAAGCCCCCATTTTTCCCCCCTAGCAATGATGAAGTGGAAATCATTTTGATGGGAGACATATTTTTCCTGCTGACTTACCACTTCTTCTTAGTATTGGTAAACTGCTTACTGATTACTGATTGAAAGGACTGATCTGCTGTATGCTTGCATGCTTGGAATTAGTCAAAGGACACCTAGGATAGGGAATTGGAATGCTTTCTGATTTTCTGTGCCTCTGTATCAAAACAAGTACAAGTTTAGTCCGTTTTGTCCCCATTTAATAACTGTCAGGATGAGACATAGGTAAGAGGTATTTCAGCCTGAAATACCCGTGCCTAACACAAAATAGAAGACAACAATCTGTTTGCTGCCACTTGTTTTTGAACTGAACATTGTATTATTTGCAAATCCCTGAAGAATTCAATGCATTAGACTGCATCGTACCACATACTGCTGCTCTTGATCTAATCATGACAGATGAATTTTTCTCTCTCCTGCTAACTGTGACGCGTGTTTTATCCACGCACTTAAGATATTACGTCTTTAATGCTTATTATTTGGTAAAAGATTAACTTAGAGCTAATTAAAAAAAAAATCACCATCCACTTTTTTTACAAATTCTTTTTACAACCAGAAGAAAACATTTCTTCTACTTTAAAGAACAAACACCTTCTTGGAGTAGTCTACCTCAATAGCTCACTGACTGGGCATGACTAAGAAACTAACTTTAGAAAGAGATTAGATTGGATCCTTAATCGAGGGAGTGTGAAGGCCGTGATTGAACCAATAAAGGAAAAAGCACACAACAGGGTTTAGATCTGAAGAGGCGAGGAGCATGTCCCTTGATCTCATATCCTTCTCAGCCCTTTTGTAAGGACATGTGTGAGCCTGAGGGGGTAAATAGTCTCCATTTGCTCTGGCCATTAGTGGTGAGGGTGAGATATGAAGGAGCCCATGGGCCCCACAAGCTCTCCAGAGGTAGGTGGCAGGTAAACCCTTGCATGGCTCATTAGAGAAATAGCCCAGAATCATGTCAAGGATTTGAACCTTCACTGTGCATTTTCATCTGTCTTCTTATTCCTCCTCATAGCAAGGAGTGTTAGATTCATTACCAGGATGATTCATGCGCTGGCTGTCAGGGCTTTCATTGCATGGCAAAAGTTCACTTAGATGCCTGAATGGGAAAATTAAATATTTCGGGGAGATTTCTCTTCATAACATCAACGCTAACAAAAGTCTTGACCCCCCACTTGGGATGAATTTCTGTAATCTTTTTTTGTTTTCCTGCATGTTGCCATCCTTATTCTGTACTACAGACATGCCTTCAGAATATAGGCTATTTTAATACTATTCTATTCTGAAGTGACTGAGCACGGAAAACTGTAACAGGAAGAAAATAAAAGTACTTTGGAATATAATGGAAGTCTTCTCTGAAATACTGTAGACCAAAAGATGTTTGATTTATGACAAACATGATGGAGTCTACTTAAACTCCGTGATGCACAGATAAAATGACAATTGTATTGTATCCAGACTACTCTGAATACCTGCTATGCCTTGGCCAGTAGATGATCCTATCAACTTCACATATACAATGAATTAAAAACAGTACTTGGACTACAAAACTGGCAGTCTTCTTGGATTTTTCTGATAGTTGCCAAAGGATGTTTGACATAATCTTCATAACTTCTGCTCCAGTGAGAGAAGAATACTTCATTAGGATTTATCCCAAGTACCAAGGAGCTTTCTAGAGTACTCTTGAATCCCAACAATAAAGTCTTGTTAAATCAAAGTTTTATGAACAGGTACCACACCTTTGATCTCAATTGAAATAATATTTTTCAGAGGGTTCCGAGTGAGTAAAACCCTGGGATTTAAAATGGAAGCTGATTTGTAATGTTTTCTATATCAATTATTGCAGACACATTTGCTTTTATAGTAATGGCCCTGTTTCATACTTCACTATATATATTGAGTCATATAGGGTGTTAGACACCTATACAAATATGTAAATTCCACAAAGATAAATACATTTTTGTATTCAAAAAAATGTTGCATGCACTTCCAAGCTTTGAGCATTTTTCAAAGCTTTAGTTGCCATATCAAGTTAATAGGTAATAGGGGAGGATGACAGGTGTAAAGAAGTAGATAACAAAGAAAAGGAGTCAGAGTTATTAAAAAAGAAGAATTCTCTAATGAATCCACTTGCAAAAAGAATCTATTCTGTAGGAAGAGCATCTGGATGTTGGCAGAAATGAAACACATGGCAATGTATTTGTAAGATAGTAAAATACATATTCTCTTAAATATGTTGAAAAATACGGCAGATAATGTGCACTTTTTATAAATGTCTATAAATATTTATTAATGAAATATATTGAAACATATTCTTGTCAAGTCTATGTTTCGTCTTTGAAAAAAGAATTCATAATGTGAAACGCTTAGCAGTCTTACTAGATGACTCAGAGGAACAGGATTTCTGAGCAGAATGTTAAGTGTGTGACTTCCGTTGATTTCAACAAGAGAAGGATTTTCATTTTAAAAGTACAGAAGCAATACTGCCTCGTTTCTGTAACTTATATTGAAAAGCATCATCAGTTAGTCACCCTTACGCTGGCACTCTTTATTACATCCGGAAGCTCAGTAACTATTCAGACAGACAAAAAGGCTCTTTTCAAATTTCTTGCTTATGTACCCAAAACTGTGGTACTCCCAATCAGTTCTGATTGATACGTCCCTTTTCTGCTGGGAAACAGACAGTTTATCTTCATCCCTACCCAAAAATAGAGAAGAGAGTGGCAAACGAAAGGGGTATGGCAAGGTGATTACTTACCAATTTGCCACTGTAGTGGGGAAGTGTTTTTCTGTGGGATACTGGCTGTCAGTGTGATTTGTAGATTAAGCTGAAGTTAATGAGTCTATCCTTGATCTCCATAGACACCACTTAGAAATAAATGGCTCCTCCTTTTCACTCAAAACAAGCTAAGTAAATATGTTCCTCTGTGTTTTCTTGAGGCTGAGTGTAAGAAAAAGATCACCAAATTGTCTTGTCCCACATCAAAACAATAAAGACATTCTGAGACAATTGTCTCTTGGTTTCTCTTTCTGTCTGGATAGGAGAGATTCAAACCAGAAACATATCAGGCTTCATTAGAATTTTCTAACTCTCATGACCCGATCTGAATTTCTGAATTTCAGATATCTGCATCTAAGATGTTCATCTCAGCTTAGTAAATAATAGGAAAAGAATGGCTGTTAGCTCTAGATCTATCTCTCCTATCCAACAGCACTGCTCTTCATTCACTGGTTTCTGTCATTTTGGATAAGATTGAGGAAAACTTATAACAGCAAAGATTCAGAAGCAAATAAATAAAGGGTGGTACATTCGATGGAGACAGAGGAAAATCCATTAGGAAATACATACTTTTATTTTTAAAGGTCTGTAAAAAAGGATAACAAGCTAAAATTAATCCAAGAACTAAAGCATTTTCCTGAAAAATATTACCAGGGAATGCTCAGTTAAACTTACCATTCACCAGGGTAGCTGGAGCAGACAGCCTTAGCAAGTCATATACAAGGTATTTGTTAGTTACCTCCTTCACTCTGCTTTAATCTGAGGGGAGAGATACACACATCCAAATCATGACTGACTTATATTCTCTTGTTAGACATGAAAGAGGCTTGTGTGCATCCAAGTGCTTTTAGGTGATAGACTCCACAATGGAGATAGGCTCTAGCAATGGAAGACACTAGGAAATGTCCCTAACAAGAAGAGTGGAAACTTCTTAGTCATCAGACCTCCCTTTCACACATTCTTCTTTTATTTTTATTCAGATTTACAGAAACTGTTTAGTGTTTGTACTACTTTCGGATGGGACAATTTTATTCATGGTAGTTTATATACAGAGCTATATTTTGGATTGGTGACCAAAACAGTATTGATGTTTTAGTTGCTGCTGAGGAGTGCTTTCACTACACCAAGGGCTTCTCTCTTTCTCACTCCATTCCACCTGCAAGTGGGCTGGGAATGCACAAGAAGCTGGGAGGGGACACTGATGAGACAAGAGACACTGACTGATCAGAGGGGTATCCCATACCGTATGACACTGTACTCAGCAATAAAAGCTGAGAGAAAGAGGGAGAAGAGGGAAAATTCACACTGATGGTGTTTGTCTTCCCAAGGCACTGCTAATGCATGATGGAGCCTGGCTTTCCTGAAAATGACTGAACATCTGGCTGTATATGGGGAGTAGTGAAGGAATTCCTTGTTTTACTTTGCTTGTGCATGGCTTCACTTTAACTATCAAACTGTCCTTATCTCAACCCACAAGTTTTCTCACTTCTACCCTTCAGATTCTCTCCTGCATCCTGGTGTAGAGGAATGAGTAAGTGGGTTTGTGTAGCTTAACCCCCTTTTCAGAGTTAACACACAACAGTATTCTCAATCAGACCACCTTGGATGGTGGCTTAACAATGTAGAAAATTCCTAATTTTTTTTTTATTTATTTAAGGAAAACAGCTCCCTCGAAACTTAGCTTGTGTTCTGGAGTTATACTACTATCCAGAATTTTAAATATTATGAAAATTGCATAGAGTAATATTCTTTATGCTCAGCAGTTAATTTTGAACTTCATTATCTTGACAGATTTAATTTTCAAATATAATTAATTAATCACTTGCCAAAGACAAGTGATTTTTAGTTTAAAGCCATTAGAAATCTGAAAAATGTGTCCAAAGCCAAAATAGCATTGTAATTGATCTTACTTTTATGTCACTTAAAATACACACTACAAGAGAAAACATCACCGGGGACAAAAAAATTGCTTCCTGGCTATAACCACATGCCACCATTAAGAAGTTTCTGAGTTAATTTCATAATTTTTTAAAAGTAATCATGGAAATTATGATACACCCCCAGTGAATCAAGCACACAAAACCCAAGTGAGTGGTGTTGCAATTCTCTGGGGTGGCCTTTGCTTCCTCACATGTCACTGTCAGCTGGTAGTGACAGCCGTCATGTGGGGACCAGAGTGTCCCAGAGCACAGAGGAGCTCCATCACAGAACTTCAACCCATGGCACTGGTCCTACATGGGAAAGCAATTGCATATGAGATGCTAAAATGCAAGAAGAATGCACAGAGATGGCTGAGAGCATCTATTGCTAACTGACATAAGAGACTCTCTATTTCCTCTTCTACATCAGGTGGGTTTAGGTGACAGGCTCCACATGGCAGCAGGAGCCAGAAGGAAATATCCCTGAAAAGTAGAAGGAAGTAAAAAAGTAGGAGAAAGCATGGCCAGTGGAGTGGATTGTAAAGGTGCCATTTCCAGATATGTTCTAAATGGATAAGAGCAAGATCAACTTACGTTTGTCAGGGTGAGGAAAGCACATTTCCTCAATTGAAAAGTGACCTGGCAGAGTGCACACAAATTTCAGGTTTGTGGATGGTTAGAAAAGAGTGCATTTGAGGCTGCAGTTACATTGCAATCACTAGTAGGGCAGTATAATTTATTTTTTTGGAAAGGTACATTACACCTCAGCCAGCTCACTGAAGTGCAAGTGGCAACCTACCATGTCAGCACAGCGATGTGTTTGCTCCTATTTGCTGTACATGAAGCATTGCAATTGTACTCAGCTACCACGAGGGGAAAATTTGGGTCTCCATATTGTGCTGAGGGAGTAAAAACAAAACGACAATGACATTCTGCAATTGGTATTTTCTGAATCTCTTTTCTTTTCTTTCACAATGCCGAGAGAGGGGAATCTGCTGCATCTGTATTTCAAGCCACCTGCTTAAAAAATTAAAGGGTAAGTGGGAAAGCTGCTGTGTATCTTGAAGAAAAACTTCTTCATTTTTTTCCTTTCAAACACTGCAACACACATTGCAATAAATAAACAATAGAGATTTTTTGTGTTCCAATGGTCGTAGGTTGTGACTAGGAAGAGATGGAGAGTATGGTATTCTTTTGATGAGTCTCTGTAACAGTGTCTTGAAAGCCTTCACGAGCTCAGGGAGTTCTCCAGGGCTGTTTCACATCCTTGGGAGCAATTCATCAGGAAGGCAAAAATAGATTTACAGGCTGATATGTTCATGGTTCTTCTTCATTTGCAGGAGAGGGCACAGAAAGATGGCTGTAGAGATATTAATGTACATATTCATGGGCTGTTTTAAAATAAGTCCATCCCTCAGGAAAAACCAGCATTGCTCTAGCTGTGACATGGTGAGTAAAAAATTTGTATTTATAATTGCTGCCATCAGATTACAAGCATGATACAGGCCCTGGAAAGCATGCAAACCATATTTTGTAAGGGGGTAAGGCTGAATTTACAGGAAAAATGGAGCATGGCCGTGATGGTTGACAGTGTTTTGTCTTCCATGCTGTGAAAAGAACAAGATTGATATAGATATATGAAGTAGAAAAATGTTTGCTCACAGAGATGTGGTCACACAGTCCCTGCTCCCCATTCCACTTTGGCATGACGAAGAGATGCCAGATGAAGAAATCTTGGGGAAGAAGTGCTGCAGGCTCTTTTCTACAGTTTTTCACCTATGTTAACCTGAGTCCCAAACCACCTCAATGAAAACAGGGTAGGTAGCAGTACTACAGGGACGTTCTGGAGCACAGAACCCTTAGGTCACATACCCTTAAAGGCAGCTTGGACTCCTCTGCTACAGCACAGCCAGCTGTTGTGCCTTCTGATATGCTGTGCTTCATCACAGATTCACACTATGCCTTAGGATGCAGGAGTGTGAAAGTATTTAATTTTCCCTGTGGCAGTGGATGATAATGCCTTCCTGGACTTCCTACAGACTATTGAACTCTACAATGTAACTTTGCAACTGTCAAAAAATACAGCTTGGATGCATATGGCTATGTCACATGGCTCTATACACAAACCCTTACTTCTGTTTTTGATAGAATCTTGCACACAGGAACGTAATATAAACAGGATCCCAGCCCAGCAGCTCATCCAAGAGCAGAGGACACAAACCCAGCTTTCTGTAACTCACGTTTTTTTGGTGCTTGCCTGCTTGTATGTATGCTTTCATTTCTCTGCTGTCTCCTGTGTGTTCTTAATTTTTTATCTGTAAGTAAAAAGTCCATTTTAGTGTGTTACATACAAACTGAGGAAATAGAGCTGTCTAGCCAGGCCAGTGTTGTGCTAGGACGTGCAGGAAGTATCAGAAGACCTTGAGATAGTTTATGCACAGTAGCTGTTGCATTTTATTGGTTTGCATTTAATGAGGTACTATTGAAGAATTTGGAAGCATGGCCTTGAGGATCATTTAATATCATGGATCATCCAAATTTAACCTAATTATAGAAGCATATGAAGAAACGAAAAAAGTTCCACCTTGAACTGCAGAAAATAGTTTGCAATTTAACACAAGATGAAATGTCCGCAGGTGCTTTACTAAGAAAGTGGCTCAGAGACTCAGCAGAATAAAAGTTAAGCCGCATTCCAAAAACTGGATACCCATAATGATGTTTGCCTTAACTATTTTCTGAAGAAATTCGAACAGTTAACAAAATTATTTTCTTTATGATATATGAAAAATTATTCAAGATGACATTCCATTCATGTTCATGGGTAAAGATATGCTAGTAGATCAGGCAAGATAATATAATTTTGCAATATAATTCAATTTTTTGCATGATTTTGGTAACACAAACCAAGCTTAAAAAGAAATCTCAATTAAATATATAATGATTATATCATTGGAAGAAGAAAATTCGTTGTTAGTGTGTAGCAATGACCTTCAAGGCCTCTTCCCCAGATACTAGTCACTGGGTGAGAAGCCAAAAAGATAACTGCCTGCTATCTTTGGGCAGTTTCTACTTTCCCATAACTCCCATTGTGGGTCAGCTCCAGGGACCTCAGCCAGGGCCTCAGGTAAATGGGAGAGGCAGAGTAGAAGAAATGGAGCCCAAATGATGACTGAAATAGAAGCATAAATAGCATATAATATGATGTGTAGACGGAAGCACCACATATCGGCTATTTGAATGAATGCATAAGGATCATGTCTCAACTGTATCCCTGTGTGATTTTCAGTTCTGTCATTCAAGATAATCACAATATCATACAGATACTTCAAAAGAGAATGACCTAAAGTGTTACAAGTTTCTAAAGGGAAAGACTCAAAAATCTTACACAGTTCAGAACAAGATTAAGGTAGAATACACTGTAGTCTTTAAATTTATAAATGGATGCTGCAAAAAGGGAAACAACCCATTCTTCATTATCTATGGGGAACAGAGTAAGAAGCAATGTGCTTATTTAAAGAAAGATACATTTCTAATTTAAAAGACAGTAAAGTCCTGGAACAAATTTAGGCAAGTGTTCCATATAGGAGAGGTTTTCAGTACTGGCTGTTCATCAGATAATAGATAATCCCTCTGGGTGAATTTTATAATATCTGAAGCACTGCAATTCAGTCTTCACTATCTTAGAAGTATGCTCCTTGTCTCTAGTTGCATATCCTTCCGAAAAATGTTTAAAGGTGTATTTTAAAGTCATGCATAACCAGCCAGAATTATACATACATGTTACTTTGCTTTGCCAATCTTTTTTTTCTGCAGTGAACTGTTAAATGAGAAAAATGAATAAATTATTTGGATGAGAAAGGAGAAGTTTCTGGATTAATATTTTTCAGTACTGCAAGCAAGCGGTTTATGTTTAAATGGAAGTTAAATATGTCTGTGACAGAATCAGGGGGTAAGAATTCGCAAGACTCCCTCAGTATTTCAGAAACACTCAGATTTCTTAGCTCCATGTAGAAGCCTTCTGGGGTATGCTGTCAAGTCAGGAGGGGATGACTTTAACTTTCTGAAGAAATACTCTTTTAAAGTAAAAATAAATGTCATGGAGAAATCATAACAGTTAGTTCATGTCTTAACAAAGCGTATGACCACTGACTCAGCTGCTGTCAGAAAGAAGCACAAAGGAGGAAATGCTGTTTTCAGAAAAGAGCACAAAAGGAAGAAACGCTGCTAAACATTCTCCAGAAACATCAGCAACATCTTGCAAAGAATTGAAGCAAACCAGATCAAGAAATAAATATTTCCATATTATGAATATTTCCTGTGAATATTATGTCTATTTATCCTCTGGACTGCACAGAGATTGTCTGTAAAATGTTGTACATGTAATAATGCTAAAGAAGCAGAAAACTGTTAAGAAAGCTCAGGCAAAAGAGTGAGTCGTGTATGCCTCAACTACAAATTTTGAATCTTTGAAGGTGCCCATAAATTTTTAATATCACAGTTATAAGATTCTATTTTTCCACACGTTTAAATGAGTCAAGTTTTGGAAGGTTAGCTTTGAACTTGGGAACCTCCAACTTTACAAATAAGTGTGCTGCAGCATGCATTGGATTCAGTTCAGCATTAAAGGATGAACTATATATGTGAAAGGACTTCATTCTGAGGCTGCTTTTTCTGCTGCTTTGGACCCTCTTGCCTGTTAGAAGGTGGATTGCTTGTAGCTAATGTTTCTCACCAGTCAGATTTACAACTTTGGAGACACCTGGTTACTGAAGAACTTGCAATTTCCTCATTTATTAGTCATCTAATTTTGGTGGAAGTTCAGTTTCAGCTTTCATTGACAGATCTGATTCAAAGCCTAAGCAAAGAACACATAGAAAAACTGTGCATGTCTTTCCTTCTCTTAATTTCACCACTGATCTTAGTTTTTTGGAGGCAGAGCAAGGCAAATGTCTTTAGGTAAAAGCAATTAAAAAGCAAATCCAAATGTGTTTGTCTTTTGTTCGTTTGTAGGGGTTTTTTGAGTTTTTGTTTGTTTGTTTGTTTAAGACTTCTGCAAAAGCGCCTTGTTGTAATCTTTTTCTCCCAGGTGAAAGAAGAAAACCAAAATGCTGGAATCAACATGACTTTCAGAGTAGGAAACAAAACGGTGTCTCCTCATCTAGTATTTATTGTTGGATTCTTTGTGACCTCATGTCCCTGGAATGGCATTGTGCCAGAGGTAAAATTCTAAATATTAGAGGTGAGTGTATGTAGCCCTTTTTACAACTGTATTGTTCATCGTAGTTCTATGATGGAGTTTTTTCCTTGAGAGCAGGAATAAAAAATTTTATACTACACTTATACTTGGGAAAAAGCAGAAGAGTGTAGCTCAGACTGCAGATTGTGGATGTCCAGGGTTTAAGAAAACCCACCTGAGCTGAATATTTTCTGGAACAAAATATTGTTAGTTGAAGGAAATCTTTAGATCCCATAAACTAAGAATGTTTGGATGCAAGAGACTATTTTGCAAGCTTATTCTTGAGGTTTTGGTGGATTTTTTGCTTTCCCTGAGGGTGATCTTTTAGTCATAAACCAAACAAAACAGGATCTACAGGCTTAGCACAAAATCCTTGTGATGAAGCAGCGGCAGATCAGTGTTCAGGTACCAGAGTCTTGAGTTCAGTGAGTATTCAGCAGAAGATATGCTCTTAATAAAGATCACTGGCTAGAGCAGCAGTTAATGGGACTAATTACACTCATATTTTAGGGATTTATGGTTCCAACTTTTTGACAATAAAAATGTTCTTCGGTAGAGCAAAAGTGGGAAATCAGTGCTGTGGCAAATCTGTTCGTTGCACTAAGTAAATCAGTCATTATAACATACTCAAGAGCCAATAATGTTTTGTATGATTTAACGAAATGACTCCCATAAAATAAAATAAAACAAAAACAAGGCATGTGGACTAAACCGCACATTTTACAGTAAGAGTTAAATAAAAATTAGTTTTGGCTTAATTTCTTATTCAGATAAATCTTGTGACTAGATAAAATATTATATCAGAAGTGATTGTGGAGTGGAGGCCTTCTGAAAAGAAGAATAGTTAAACCATTTTCTAGCCCAATGCTGAAACCCCAGGGGTTTTTCCAGCCCAGTACCACTCCCAAATGCTCGTCTGTAGTAGAAAAACTGGAGAAAACCTGTAGGTTTACACTAGCCCTTAAATATTAGAGATGACAGTGCTCTGCTTGGGGAGAAGGGGAAGGCTAAATTAAAAATGGGACTAAAGAGTGCCTTTGGTTTCCTCAGACCTCTAAATTGCAGCCTAAAATCAAACATGGGCTGAAGCTGAACGAGCTTGTATTAGGCATGTAGAGGCTGCCCACAATACCATCCACAACTGGGTCCTGCATTGAGTCAGAAGTGCAGTTCTGGAAATGAAACTCCCTCCCCTCGGTGGTTTTTTGTTCAGATTGCTGAGCAGTCTTGTAGCATTCACATGGGATGCCTTTTAGATGCAAGTAAACTGAAGGTGCATTGGGAGAATATTTAATATGATCAAATGGAGATGCTTTGAAGCACTTCCCAGAAATGCTGTAGCTGAACCATCATCTTGTACAGGAAACCATCAGTGTTGGGGATTTTGGTTGAATGGTCTGGAATAATAGCTTTGGTTTAGATCTGGTTCATGGGGAAAGCTGTCATTTGGGCTAGATTTGATTTAAAGCTGTGATAAAAATAATGCTTTACATAATGGCAGACATCATTTAATAGCACACTGTATATGTAAATATATACTATATATGTTTTCTGTGTTACTATTTTACTAAAGTTCTGATTCTTCAAAATAGATACTTATGCATGAAAACAAAACAAACCTGCATTTCAGCTAAAAGTATCAGACATTTGAGTAACAATTTATTCTTTGTAACAGAGACTTGATACCATACAGAAACATTAGCAAGTCTTCTTGAGAAGTCTAATAGCGACCAGATTTAATGAAAGGGGATATTAGGGGGTTTTTTATCTCAAAAAATATCTGCTTCATGGTTTGACTTGCAAAATTGATACTTGAAACCAACTTTATGTTCTTTTTTATAATGATCCTGTAGATAATGATGAAGAAATTATCTCTAAAACTTTCTACTTCTTTGTACTTAATTAGCTATGATGAAATCTACGTGCGTTATTGAGATTTAAAAAGATACGAAGGAAGCAAATTATTCTAACAATATACATTATCCTATTAAATTCTTTTTACTTTGAGATTGGAGTAAATAGTATTTAAAGTCTACAACTGTCAAACTAAACTCTAACAGATTTTATTTTAAATATTTTCCACTTTTATGTAATTAACCTTGTGGTTTCTCTTCCTCAGAAGAAAACATCATTATCTTCAGCACTCAGATGCAAAGAAGGAACAATACTAAATTCTGACAACCACAAATGAGCTTTCATCTTTAGTACTTTTGAATGTATCAAAGAGTTTTTCTCACAGAGAGCATAGCCCTAATGGCGGAATAGTTTATCATTATAAGGCAAACCACAGTAACAAACTTAAAATGTACTTACAATACCCAAATTAAAAGACTAAAAAGCTCAGTCTAGACTGCTCCACTCCTCTGTAAGAGATCAATCTCCAGAAGCTCACAAAGATATTTCTCTTTGCCCATGTGTCCACCTGTCTCCCTAATGGCATTGATGCAAGCCGTGTTTTACCACTCGCATATCCCCCATTTAAACTAATCCTTTAAACAGCGACGTGAGCAAACTTTAGGTTTAGATTTTCATTCACTGCTCAAAAAAACATTATTTGACTTAGCAGGTACAAAACTGGTTTGCATGTCCAGCTGAGATTTTCCACGGTATACAGAATACCCATGAGTTACTTGTCTGTTTCTTTTGTCTGCCAAAGGGGACAGCAACAGCCATGGCCATGCTATGCCTTATTTTATAGAAACAGTCTCACACAGGAGTGGAGATCCTTTGAAATACTGCACCAGTGGAGGTTTCTCTGTTTCTCAAAATCCAGCTTTAGGTATGAGAGGCACTGTGTCTCTATCTACAAGCTGGGTAAAAGAATAAAGCTAAGCTAAAGCAGAACAAGGGAAAAAAAGCTTGGACAACAGTGTTTTTATCAAAGGACGTACACAGTCTGAAGGCCTGTTGTATTTGAAGCAAACTGTAAAACTCTTGCTCTGCAATAAGTCATTTTGATACTTTGCATAAGCATGAAGAGGGTACACTGGCATTTCTACATGATCAAGGTGAAGACAACAGATCTTTTATTCATGGGACAGTTTCACGTGCTTTAAAATTTGGACTTGGTCCTTTTGTCTAGTGGGATTTTCTCTTTTTCTGGAAGTTTATCTTTTCCTGGTTACTCAGTTCAGTAGCATTTGAAGTGTGCTGAAGATTATTTCAAGAAAGTCTGTTTATGAAACTGCACTGGAACGAACACAATCCTAGCTGGTCTCTGCAACTCACTTGCTATACAATGGGACACTCTTCTGGTACTTGTCAGTAATGTAACTTTTCAAAGAGCAAAGACACCACCTTGACCCTTAGCTTGATCATTGATTCGTGAATATAAAACTCATGGGAAAAAGGATGGCATTGAGCTTTTCCACCAGTACATGCCTAAATGATAGTGCAAACTTTCCACTTTATAACAGTGCCCTTGAAAAAACACCGCTGTGTGGTTGGCAAAAGTGCACATTTTGGCTTTACACTGTTTTGTTAAATACCTTCCTTTTTTCTTGATACAAAAGAAGAATATAGAGATGAGATTTAATGATGTACAGTAAAAACCTTTCCTCTTCTGTGCCTTAAACGAGACCATGTAAAGGTCATAGATTGTATAAGTTTTCTTTAAATCACAAGGCCTAATGCAGACACTGTGGGTGGAATTTGTCTCACTAAGTGACGAAAAGTTAAACATCTTGACTTTCTCTGTAGTCAGTGGTAAAAGGCAAGCACCTTTAGAAGTGTGACTCATGTTGTCTTCAGAGCCTAGAAGAGGAGGATAAATCGTCCCCTGAAAACCCTCAGCTCTCTCCATTGACTTCAGAGGAAGCCTAGGAGATGTACTAGTTGATGTAACTTCTAGGTACCTAAAGTGGAATAGATCGTGAGATAGATCTGAGGTGAGGGATATCCGAACCATTTTAGAATCATCATCAGTAGATCCTTCATGTGCTTGAACAAGTACAGAAGCTTTAATGCTGTATTATCTAAATGAGGATCTGGGAGTCTGAAAGTCCTCTAGAGACAGAAGCACAATGCAAAGCCACTTCTGTTACTACAGTGGGCAGCAGCATTCAGGATTAACGTGGGCACAGCTCAGCCTTCTCTTTCACAGGTTTAGATCAAGCCCTTTGTGGTTTTTTTTTTTTTCAGTGTTGAGGCATTTTCCTCAATTTATTATTGCTCACCAAACAAAACTATTTCCTCTGGAGAAGCTGAGACATGCAAGCTTTAACCTAGTGGTTAGAATATTCACTTTGAAAATATTGTCCTCCTCTTAAGACTTCTCTTAAATGTATTTGCTTTTCTTCTGGATGATTTACAAAGGGCTTTCTAAGTCTTGCTGCAGTCATATAGTTCTTTCCACTGACCCGGAGCACACCAAACAGTGTTAGGAAGAGAAGACATTTCTGCCTTGATCTTATTGCTAGGAAAAGGGCTGCAATTCCTGGCAATTAACCAACTATAGGGACCACAACCAGAAGAACACAATTAGAAAGACAATGGATCCCTTCTCAAAAAATCCCATAGACCTCTCCAGTAGCCATAAGATTCAGTTCAGGAGCCAGGTCCCCTAAATGAAAATTTTCCAATCACAGTTTTTAACATGAAGCCCACAGCTGCTCATAACAGATTCCTATACCAAGCTATGGAGCATCTGACAGGCTTTATTGTCAAGAATTGCACAAACTTTTTTCACCCCTGAGCCTGCAGCATGTTTGAAAATATTTTCATAGTAATTAGCAACTTTATATCCCAAAAATATATCCCAAATAATGTCGTAATTCCAATTAGAAGTGTCATTAGAGAATCCAAATGTGCTAAATTATCTTTTTGAGTTGATTAACTTTCCCCTTCATATACCTGATTGAATGTAAGAATCTAATTATCATCTCTTTCCTGATTCAAAGCTCTGAAATATTATATGTTCTTAAATTACTCACCAGGGAATTTGCACCAGTGATGGTGCTGAATGACATATTTCACAAGAGTTATACTTGCCATATAAATTACTATTAAATTATATTCCCTGGAGTGTATGCTGTGACATCTGGGGTTGCTTCAGGCATTTGGAGCTCCATGTCTGTTACCAAATCACTATGGTTTCAGGCAGCTAGGGTAATACCATCTGTAAATTAATAAATGTCACCCTTCTGTGCTACTTCCTTTCAATCCACGCTCATATCGCGGCTTTCATACTTTTCTCTGCTTCCTGCAAATGTATTGTATAAATACATAAAAATTCACTGCGTTTTTTCTGTTTTGGTGGGGTTTTTTTAATGTATAAATGCCATAGAAGAAAATTAAAGCTCTGCCCAGAATAATAAGGCACTATAAAGAGCTATTTCATTATGTCTTTTTTTGTTATATAGTGATGTTCTCATTTGTCCCAAATTCCAAAGTGTGCTGTAAGCTGCTGATTACCTGATGTTTCAGAGATAGTATTGCCTTCCTGGAAATAAGGGTACTGACTACTTTTCTGATAGGAATGAGGGTTTCACAAGTGCTTTCCCTAGCAAAAAGAAGAACTTTTAAAGGGAAAAAAAATGGCAGGAACATAATCAGTTTCTTTGTGTAAATCTGACTAAAGGGAAATCCTGCCTCATGTTTTGTACGAGAAACGTGCCATTCCTTTAGCAAATGCATATCAGCATGCATTTTAATGCAACTTTACAGCATGTAGCTTCGTATTTAAAGTGTAGTTTTAGCACAGTGAAGATAAAATTTAGTCTTTACTTAGAACATAAGAGAAAAGGCTTAATGCTGTCACAGACACACAAGGCAAAACCCACCCCTTTGCAAAATCTCGTAGCCACACTTGTGCACTCCTTCTCTGCGTGCACCCTCTGCGTGCTGCGCTTGGGCACAAGCAAGCCATCATTTCTTCTTGTGCTGGAAGCTGCCACATGTCCACACTGTATGCTGAGGTTAAGTTACGGTCTGGATGAGCTTCAAGGACCCCAAAGGGGAGAAAATTCTGGCCCAAGTGATTCCACAGTGCAGACTGTAGGGTTATCATTTCCCCATATGCAGCTATAGGGTTGTCCCTCTATGTTTCACTTCCTGGAGGAGTATCATGTAGCCAGAGCACCTTCCAGAGAAGACAACTGCTGCAGAAACAATGTGAAATGTGAGAGTCCCATGGCTGAGGTCTCCCTGCATCCCTCTGGCACTGAGGTGCAAGTTTAGGCAAAGCTGTAACTATGAAGACCTCGTCTGTGCTGTTTGCCTCCATCTCCTCTATAAAAGAGCATTATATTTAGATATAGCTGTGTCTCTTCCCAATTTCTTGTGCACCCCAAGTATCGCTGGTGGGGTGATACAAGGAGCAGAAAAAGCTTGGATTCTGTGCAAGCTTTGCTCAGGATTAACAGAAACATCTCGCTATTATCAACCCTGTGTTCAGCATAAACCCAAAACTTTCCCCCCACACAGTACTTGCCACTGTGAAGAAAATTAACTCTACTCCAGCCAAAACCAGCAGAGGGGGTGTAGGGTGAGCATGAAAAGAAGTACAGAGGGACACCATTAGTCATCTAAGAGGTTTTTCCATAGTCAAAGCATCATACCTCTTCAGCTGGAGCAGTCTGCAAGGATTTTCCAGCACATTGCTCTGACTTTAATTTTTTAGCCCTAGAAGTGTTCTGATTAGGTCAGGTGAGAATAGAAAATAAGGTCATCATAGCCTTGTTTCCTGAGCACCACCTGAATTCTCAAGCTATTATTCATGCAACGCCTTTGCTATTATTTCATTCGCTGCCATCTTCCTTCTTTCTTTTTTTTTAATATTGAATGCAAAGACACAATAACACACAGTGGATTAGGAAGCATCCCAGCGAGAAGATACGTGAAGCTGAAAGGGTCATACAAAGAAAAATAAAATTATATCCTTGCTATTTTTAATTCCTCTCCTACCAACCTCTAGTCTAGAGTAGTCTAAGGCTGGCCTAAGATAGCGACTCTTATGTTCAGGCATCCTTTCCCCTTGCCTCCCTACCCTTTTCTGTTTTGTCTTTGCTTCAGAAAAATCCGCTGTAGCAAATCAGAATGATGTCACCCCACAATACACTGCTGTGAGGTAAAAGCCCAAGAATACTATGTTTGACCTGTCTGCTTCCTTGTCATTTCCAGCTGAAGTTTAGGTCCTAGGAAATGTTCACTTTAAAAACAAGTTTCAGCATGCCTGCAGGAAGCTATGTTAGAGACTCTTTAGATTATATAGGAATATGATTCAGCATATCCAATAGAAATCCTTTCTTACAGTGAATTAATTCTGGATTTTATATACATTTTTATTGCAGGTCATACTGTTCTTCCACATTGAGACCATTCACTAGATCTTGCTTTTGCTTTTATTCATATGCTATCACCAGGGCACAGAGCTCTTTCATAGCATCGAAAATTTGGCTGGCATGATTCATGAAGCAAACCACAGGACCTAGCAGAAATCTGTGAGCAATCTGGAATCAACAGGGACTCTCTACGTCATCTAGCTGTGGTACCCTGTTCCATCTGCAGTGCTCAAGAGAACACTGAACCTGAAAAAAGTTAATGTTAAAAGACATACTGTTGGGGAAGGTGAACAGAATACTTGGAGGCAAGGAATGAAGCGCTCAAGGAGACACCAGGTTTGCTGGAGCAAAACTTCACAGGCGTAACAGAAAAAACAATTGCCAGTTGGAATTTGGCCAGCCCTAATAGATCTGATTCAAAGGGCACCAAGATCAGTAGGATCCTTCCCATTTATCTTGATAAAACTGGACTCTGTCTCAATGCAAGCAGCAAGAACAAAAAAAGTAGGAATGTGTTTTAGTAGAAGGATGATTTGGTGTCAGTTTTTCTATTGTACAGCAAAAGTAGTTCCTAGATATCCCTATAAGGTACCTGCATCTACTCTGAGAAATTGTATGCAGCAATTAATGGCTATGTCAAACAGACTTATCTGGGGCAGCCTAAGATATGTAATTTTTTTCCCCAAAATTTTTCTACTGCTTCAGGAGCTAAATATGTTGTTTGTGCTCCATTAGAGTCACACCACTTCTAAGCATATAGTTGGAGGAGGAGTTGCCAGTTTCTAAATTTAAAAAAGAAAAAAATAAGTTTATTATCTAATGTTCGTAAGAACAGTATGCCTTGCAGACAACATTGTCCTTCATAAAACTGTTGCCTACAGTGGTGTCTTTCAGAAGCTGATAAAGCCTTTATCAAATTCCACTTATATGTTACTTCTGCACATTTGTTCTCCTGAAGCCTGTCCCTAAATACTTGTGCCTCAGAAAAGAAATTCAATTTGCAAGCCAGTTCTTCAACTGATGTATAGCCAGTATATTTTCAGTGAAAATCAATGGCATTACAGTGATACAAATTGGTTGATAGTAACTCTAATAATTTTTATGTAGATGTTTGTACAGGCTTAGTCCTGATCACGAGATGGAGTACAATACGCTCCAGCCAGAAACCTTTGCAGCAAATGTCTCTCCTTTTAGGTGAGAAGCATGTAGCTGTTTGATTAGCCTATCCCAAAAGTAAATTAGAAATCCCTTGAACTAGCCCAGCTGTCTTGGACAGTGCATTTGTGGAGGATGAAGCCCAACACCACCCCAGTCTTCTCATCCACTCGCCACCAGGATCCCTCCAGCCTTCTGGTTTGTGGGTTTTGGGGTGTAGGAGATGTATTTCAAAGATCCATAAAATCTGCTTCCCTTTTAGCACCCTGTTCATATTCAGATGGCCACAAAGGAGAGGTGAGAATTCCTGCTTCCCTTTCGCATTGTGGGTGCACACACTGTCCAAGTCTCAGCCCACAAATAATATATGCTGAATGTAATAGCAGCTAGAAATATACGGCAATTTTTTGGCCGGTTCTTTGTCACAAGTGTTTTTGAAGCTATGCTTGCTTTCCTTTTTTTTTTTTATTTTTTTTAATATAATTTATTCTTCCCATGATAGAAAGAAAATTAACTATTTAGCCAATAAAGACAAAGCACGAGCCAGAACTCAGGACAGAAGCTTCTACTATACATGTTCCTAGTGAGTGATGTCTTACTCTTGCATAATCTCCTGACTTTCAGAACTGTTAATATATGAGATATATATAAATATATAGATATAGATAGACAGATAGATACATATATATAGATATATGAATGATAGTAAAAACGTATTGTATAAAATATAGCAGTGATAATGGAGAACTCTGGTGATAGCCATTGCTTTGAGATGAAAGAAAAGCTGCAATAATTTTTGCTGTCTCAAATTATACCTGTCATTGAAGATTTATTCACCATTATGCTGTTTTCATAAAGTTTAGCTGTTTGAATCCCAGTATTGGCTTATAACAACCAATTTTTATTTATTACATTACCAGTATGTTTATTGACTGTGTCTAACATATTTTCAAAACTTTTTTTCAAGTGAGATAGCTCACAGCTTTTGGCAATACTACAGGCTTTATCCAAGGCAGAATACTCAGGGGCCAAGGATAAGGCTTCAGCAGGCAATACAGAACTATGTGCCATGGAGAAAATATTTTGAAAATAATATAATTGAATCAGCTAATTAAACTTTTCCAGTTTTCTGCAGCTTCTTGCCAGCCTGTTTATAGTGAATAGAAAGGAATTACTCATATGCGTGACCCTAGCAGAGCAGAAATTCCCTGAAGGATAAAAACACTTTCCTATGTAGTAAAACACCTGAGCTAACATTAGGTCAGAGATGTGGAGACAGGAGTTAATAAGCACCTGGACTCTATGCCACATTACCACAACTCTTCCATTTGAGCTCCAAACCAACATATCTGCTTAGCTCTACTTTCTTAGAGTTGCATCAGTTCATTTGGAGATAGCTTAGGGATCCCTGTCACACCATGGTAGATGCTTCTGGTGGGATCATTTGCTGTGAAGTGGTTTAGATTAAAAAAAGAATCTCCTGGCTCTTGATGTGCGTTTTCTTGTAGCAAATTAGAAGTTATTCTTTGCCTCAGCTATTTGAACTTCACCATCCATAAGGATAAGCTTCACACCCTACTGCTCCACACTTTCTGAACTGTAGCCTGCTCAACGGGCTCACCACTCATTGTAGCATCACAATCATCCGGTCCAGCATGAAAGATACTGAAGCCTACAGCAGCAAAGTTTTCATTTCACCTAATCTTTAAATCTGTGAACATGGGTTATTCGTGTGGCTGAATGATGAAGGGGATAGTTATCCATCGCAGGGGCTGTTGTTGGTCCTCTGTCCTATCCCAATCCAATCTGGAAGAAGTTAGTGCTGGACCCTGCCTTTCCTCTAGCAGAAGGAAAGGAGCCAGAGACAATCACCCTTTGTCATGATCTCTGAGTGATGATGAAAACTAAGCAATCAATCTAATCCCATTAATTGAGTCATGGAAATGTGTCTTCTGAGTATATTTATCTATCTTTCTGTCTCCATAGGGGCAGAGGAGGGAAGTCAAGACCCCAGGTTTTATTACCCTGCAGATTCTACATGAGTCAATCCAAATGAAAGGATCTAGGATTTCATAGTACAGGGCACACTCCTGCAGAAATCAGAACAAGGAATGGAAAGAACATAAGTAAAAAGAAAACAGGATGAAAATATATACTGAATCAAGCTGTTCACTGTGAATCTGTAGTTGTGTAAGAGTAGTCCTATGCTTGATCACCTTTATACATAATTTTATACAATTAGCATTAGTAAGTCAAAGAAAGCAGGTTAAAAAGGACTTTTCCCCTTTACAGTGTCATGCAATTTAGTTGTTGCATTGGTTTGTTTTCTGAAAAAGTATATTGTCATGCTAGAATGTTTAGTGGAAGTCATCATAACAATAAATACTGTCTGCTGAATGTTCTCAATTACCTTACTAACCGGGGAATCAGGGAGTGTTCAGGGAACAATTAATCTGTTGATGTTGAAGTCATATATGACAGTACAAAGTATTTTAGTGTCTCCAGGTTTGCCTCTTATTACTGTGGAGACAGCTCTTCATTGCAGAGCAAAGGTACTTTGGGCGATATCACACATGCTTTCGTAGTCCCTCTTCGAGAAGTCTTGTTGCTGAGTTAAAAGGAGACTGACCAGTGAACTTCAATAACACATTATCTGAAAGTAATGAACGTATGCTAATGCTTCCCAGCTGGTAGAAAATTTTTCTGAAGTGGATTAGTAGACATGACTGATAGGTCTACTCTATGGCTGGAGTATCTGTAGGATCTGTTACCTTAGGGTGTCCTAGGGAGTATTTCAGATAATGTGCAGCCAATGCACTCTCTCCTTCACTAAAGTTTTGCCCCAAAGGGTCCATATTTATCATTTCTTTCTCTCTTTTCTTTCCACTTACTTTTCTTTCTCTTGAGGAAACATATCCTGTGTAGAAATTAAAATGCTAGATTCTTTCACTCAGCTAAATGCAGACAAGAATGGAGAGGTGAGGACTGAAAAGAGAGAAAAAAAATTCTTATTTTGATGATAGCTCATGAAGAGAAAGGAATTCATGTTTTTTCTTAGAACTTTACCATCAAAATTGAGAAGCAGAGGAAAATATGACTGACTGGAAATGTTTGTTCAAGGTTTGCAACTATGCTATTCAAGCATTTTTCCCAGTCTCAAGATGATACCAGATTGACCTTCAAGGCAAAAAGTATATCTGTGTAGAAAAGTTCTAATGGCTTGGGTTTATGACTTAGCTTCACATTTTACTTGGGATTCTTATGTACACCTGATTTAAATAATTCTCACACTTGAGAACTTCTATTCTTTAAATGTCTCCGTAAAGAGACTGAGTGCATGATCAGACTATGAATGTTGTCATCTCTCTGATTTTATGTTTTCACATTAATGAAGAAATTTCTCAGACTATCAGCGAGAAATGTCAGAGATGCCAACACCATAACTCTGGAGTTGTTTGTCCCAGTTAACGACACTCTTGCTGCAGTGTCCTCCAAAGTGAAGCACCTTCATATGAATTCGATATTTTTTTTTAGTATGGTATCCTAATGTGACTCACAGTGAAGAAATGGGAGACTATCACAAGTTCTTCTGAATCAGGGCCCTGAGAGAGAAATAGGGGAAGCCTTGTGGTTACTGAGAAGATCTATGTTTTGAGGATCACTGGATTGTAAGGAAGACTCTATTACATTACACATTTTAAAGCTATATATTCAGAGGACTTAACCTGCTGCATGCTTTATGACCTGCATCAGATTAGTGTCAGTGCTCATGAGAGGTTCCCTAACTTTGCCTATGAAAAAAACCCGAGGCACAGTTACGAAGGAGTTTAATCGCAGGCCTCAATTATTGTTTCTCAAGACAAGCCCCAAGTGTTTAATCTCACAAATAATGAATTTCAAACTAACATTTTAAAATCTATTCTCCTTCTGATGGTTCTTTTATTTGCTAGAGATGTGTCTGCAAACTATCAGACTACCCTTCGAGTTCTAAGAGAAATTTCAGCAGTATTGATAATTTCAGCTCTGGCATGAATTCTTGTTTGCCATTTCTAAGCATTGAATGTTACACTTCCAAAACACTCCTTATATGAATGAAACTAGAGTGTTTTTTGTCCAAATGAGAGAATAAAAAATTTGGGTTAGGTAAGTGATAGATTGCTTTCTTTCACTTAAACCTCACTTATTTCTACCTTGAGAAAAATGTTTTAAATATCTCTATATCCTTTTTAATTAAGTCAAATCTTAAGGAAGCAGTGAATTTAATGGCAAGCCATAATGATATTAATATAAAGTAATGGGGACTATGAGCCAGCAGTGTGCCTTCATGGCAAAGGCAGCCAGCAGCATCCTCAAGGACAAGAGTCACCAGACCAGGGAAGGATGTGATCCTTTCCCTCTACTCAGCACTGACATACACCTGAAGTGCTGGGTCCAGTTCTGAACTCCCCAGCAGAAGAGAGACATGGACATGCTGGTTTGAGTCCAACAAATGGAAATAGAATCATAGAATTGGTAAGGTTGGAAAAGATGTTTAGGATCATCAAGTCTGACCGTCAACATAGTGATACTACCATGTTCGCCATTAAACCATGTGCTCAAGTTTTCTGAATGCTTCCAGGCATTCTGACTCCGCCAGTTCCCTGGGCTATCTGTTCAAATGCTTTACAACCCTTCCTGTCAAGAAATGGATCCTAATATCTAACCCAAACTACTCCTGGAGTAAATTGAGGACATTTTCTCTTGTTCTATGGAGGTGTTTCTGTTTTCCACAAAAATGCTTAAGGGACTGGAGCATACGAGAGTGATGGAGCTGGGACTGTTCAGCCTGGAAAAGAGAAGGCTCAGGGGTATCTCATCAACATGTCTAAATACGTGATGGGAGGGAATGAAGATGAGGGATCCAAGCTTTCCTCTCTTGTGTCCAGTGACAGGACATGAAGTAACGGGTACAAAGTGAAAAAAAAAAAAAAAAATTATATCTGAACACAAGAAGGCACTTCTCTTTTTGTGGAAGTGGTCAAACACTGAAAGATTTAGTGCAGAGAAGTTGTGGAGTTTCCATCTTTGGAGATATTCAATATCTGCCTGGACACAGACCTGGGAAACCTGCTTTAACTCTGCTTGAGCAGAAGGTTGTACCAGATGATCTCAAGACTTTTCTTCCAATCAGAATGGTTCTATGATTCTAGAAAATGTTTTACATTAATTTATGCCTTAGCTTCAGCTTGCACTAAAAGTTCTGACAAGTTGTCTCAAGAGGTATCTTTTTTAAATATATGTCATTAGGAATGTGCTGCTTGTAAGCCATCTGATGCAATGCAAAAAATCTGAGGATGTCTCAACATCTCAGGTTTTCTGAATGAGACAATTTAAAATTAACTACCACTTTCCATTACTAGTCACATTCACATCCTAGAAGAGATGGACAACTTTGCTCTGCCAATGGAAGGGAAAAACATTGTCTCTTTAAAGAGACTATGCTTTGCATGGCTAAGACGACTGGAGAATCCTGGCCATTTGTGCAACTGTTTCACACAGATGATGCCAGCATAGCTGATTTAAAATGCATTGAATGTGAAAAGTTGGAGAAACAAATACAGCATGAATATTAATTTCAATTCCTAATCATAATCAGGAGGAATCAAATTCAGTAACATAATTTTGGCAGAGTTCCACAAGCTTCTCTTTTTTTAGATCTTCTTGTGAATTGAATGTGCCAATAATTAAAACCAAAAAAATCTGGCACCAGCACAGTGATTGAAAAGTGTCTCCTACCCCCAGACATTTAGCATATAGCAGCAGATCAGTGTAACATCATTTTCAAGGGAAGAAATCTCTGTTTAACAGCCTGAGTTATGAATCTGAACAATATCTAGAACAATCTGTATTTTTGTATGCAGCATACAACTAATTTCTATGAGATTTAACAACATTTTATTTTCTCAGGCTGAAATAAATGAACTTATTTTGTACATAGCACCATGGTAAGGGTGCTTGTATCTCATCCAGACTGGCTGAGAAGGGAGTGACCCTGTTTTGTGGGGTTCACAGTGGTATGGTGTATCAAACCCTCCCTTAGCATAGTTACTGGTGTGTGATGACTGAAACAAGTCTTGTATATGTTTGAACTAAGGCTTTAATTTTTGAAACTCACAGGTCAGGTCCCCTACTCTCTGCTCATCCAGCAAGCCCAAATGCGTACTTCCAGAGCCTTTCTACTCTTGGCAGTTAACCCATCCAGTAGGGAAGTCATTATGGGGCCCCAAAGTATTTCACCACCAAAATCTTCATCACTCAGCACTGGGGCTGTCACAAGCCATATGGCTGAGCATTAGAGGCAGAGGAAAGAGCTAATGTTTCTGGAGCTGGACAGTGAAAGATGAAGTTGAGAACATCAAATTTTGAGCACAGGGTCTCAAGCCTTATGGGGTCTTGTAAACCTGAATGCCTGAAGATGTCTATTGCCAGCATCTTCTTCCTAGATCTATTTAGGAAATTCTAGAAAGTACTTGTTTTAACCTTAGAATGCAATGGTACCCTATAAAAGCTTTCTGTAAGAGATACAGGTGGCTCCTCTATGACTACTCCATTCTAAAATACCTTCTGCTGCTGCTATTCCTCCTGTTTAACTACATTTTTAAACAGAAGTTGTTGGGGTTTTTTCTGTGACAGGATTAGTTTTTATTTTAAGTGTCCTGGCCAGTCTGGGCTCTGGGATCTGGCATTTGTCAGTGGGTGGTGAGGAATTGCATTTGTCATCATTTGGTTTTTTCCCTTTTTATTATTACTACTGTAATATTTTTTTCAATTATTAAACTGTTCTTATCTTACCATACAATTTTTACTTTCATTCTTCCCATTCTACCAGGGTGGGGTGGGGAAGAGAGGGGGATTGAGCCAGCGACTGTATGGTGCTTAATTTCCAGCTAGGCTTAAAACCATGACAATAAGTTAATGTATATTGTAAAGGCAGTTTAACAGCATTTTACATCAGATAATTAAAATAACATGTTTTGAAAATGTTAAAATATTCCCCAATGAAAATAAAACTGTCAAATCCTCTCTGTTTACATAACTTCCTTTAGATTAGTATGCTTCATCTTTATTTTGAGAAAGAACATTTTTTAAACTTAAAAAAAATCTACTGAATGATTCTTGCCTTCCCCTTTCCCTTCTGGAAACCTTTCAAAAATCTTAAGCATTATGTGAAATTTTGGACAACTGAATGAAGGACAACCACACTGATATACCCACTACGATTTACTATGGGTTTTTACCCCCTTTTTTTCCCCTTGCAACAGGTTATGACAGTGAGTTCCCAAAATGTTAACAGATGTGTGGCGTGAAGAGGCAATATGTGAAAGAGGGTTGTCAATGAAAAACAGATTTACACCTCTGCTTCTTAGACCTCCATACAAACATCTCCTCATCCTGGAAAAGTACCCAGAAGGTGTTCCAGAACGTTGTTTGAGCGACAGCATGAACACTACCATTTTTATATTATTTTATGTTATACCAGAAATATTGCAAGAGGACTGTGACTCATCATTTGTTACAGATGTTGATGCAGCTTTGCCTGTGCCTTTAGGTACCAATATTTCCTCCAGATGTCAAGATCTGCTGTGATGGGAAGCCAGCATGATTGTTTCAATACAGTCACAAATTCTCACAGACATTAGCACCACAGTGACACTGCGAAAGACTTAGTTGAGCTGTGGGATCTGAAACTGCCAGTGGGAAGAAACAAGCGAGTAAAAGCTACGACTGACTACAAATCTTACTGCAGACAGCTATACCCTGAGCACCTTCATGTCAGATGAGACTCTGAGGTGATTAAACCAGCAATGCCCCAATGCACAAAGTAGACCTAAGTAACTGTTTCATAAACAGCGCCTGCAATCTTGTGCCTTGCCCTGAACTAAGAGGTCCTTTAATCTGTAGCCAATGATTTCACTCAGCTGCCCACAATCACACCTAAGTCTTTGTCCTGTATAATCACAGTTGATTTACCCACCATTGAGACAAATATGAGTGCTGTGAATTACTAGTCCCAATATCCATTACCATCCTTTTATCCTGTCCGTGTGTTCTGCTGTCATGTTTACCAAATTCTCTGGCTTTGTTTTATCACTTCATACTTCTTCAGCATCCTAATAGTTTTGTCTGGGAGTAACTTATCTTCACCAAGAAAGCTGGCCTTTTTTCCTAGTCAATGTCACTCCCTTTTGGCTAACACCTTCTCAGTGCCACTTACTGATGCATGGACAGCAAAGTATCTTTGCTTACCATCCTCCCAATTTCCTCTTTGGACAGAACTTTGCCTGTCACCACTTATTTCATTTCCCCAACAGCCCCTAGTGAGCTAAACTACCGAAACTGCGGTAAAGCCCAAGCAATATTTTCAACTAATTTTCATCTGTTTTAACTTACCATACCCACTATTTTACTTGGAAACACAGGGATCACATTTACGTCCAAAGGAGTCATCTAGCATTCTTGAAAGGAAAAGTTTGATTGAACCTGTATTCACAATGGCAGTGAATCTTGATGGTCAGTTTAAGTACTTTCTTTTGAGAGGGGCTCATTTTATTAAGCCAACTGCTCTAATGCATCCCCCAAGCTCCTCAGTGCGTTAAATTTGTTACCAGTGAGCGCTTGTATGGTCATTACGGCAAAACTCATGTGTTCATCCTGTTGGCAAACTCTCTTGTGGTAGCTAAGTATGGGCCCAAGCATTTGTTTTCTCACGACAAATGCCATGCCTTATAATTTTTCTTCAAGTATTTTGTAGCTCAGGGACAAGTCATCCACACAGCATCTCTGAGGCCAGTGTAAACCATCTGAGCCCTGACATGCAGAGATCCTTTATCTGGACGGATCTTCCTCTCTGGATGGTAGAAAGGTCTTGGCCCTGTGCTGATTTTCCAGTTGTGTTTATCCTTTTCCTATGGAGGTTGTTTCAGAGCTCAGCAGCAGGTTGCACCTGCCCGTGTGTTGGGGCCCAGACGACAGAGACATTAGGAGAAGGTGGTCTTGAGTACAGGCTCAGGTCTGGTTTTGGCAACAGTCAGCTCTCACAGTGAAAATAAAGCATGTGTAGCAATTATAAACCCTATTGCAACGTAGTGATAACTAGTTCAAAAAAGATGTTCTTCCATCAAAAGTAGAGACTTCTTTTTGTACTTTTTTTAATACAGCAGCACATGCAATTATTATTTTTAGTCACTTTGACATTTTATTGAAACTAGCATGATCAAAACTGGATTAATTTCATAATTATCTGGTTTTCTGTTTTTTCTTACATGGTTGCAATAATTAATTTACAGTTAAGAATGAAGTTTACCTTTTATTGAATGTCTGATTTTCACGCTCATAGGAGGATGGTTTTCCAGAATGTCTGTCTCAGCTCCTGCCAGTGCTGAAATTTTCTAGAGGGGTTAGAAGAATCAAACTAGGAATAAGTCAATCTCTGGGATAACTCAGCCTGCGCCCTTGACTCCAGTAAAGGACTTACTTCAACATTTGGCCCTGATAAATCTTTTTTACATTAATTTTCCTTAAAATCCAGGTGATCTCAGATTTAGCATTGAATAGCCTTGGATCTCAGAAAGCTTATTTTTTTCCCAGGTTGGAGAAAGACAACTTGAAATGTGGTAAATAAAGGGAACATTACAGAGTGAAAACAGGATCACATATGGACATATACTGGAGAGGAAACCTGGGTTTGCATAGAGCTGTGACCTGAACCTCTACATTCATGTAAGAATATTTTAACTGAAGAATAAGCTTGTAAAATTTGAGACACATTGAAGAAGGGATTTTAGAGGGGAAAAAAGCCCTCTCTGATCTCAGTTCGACTGAGAAATATTTATTTACATCAACTGATGATCTTGTCCTTATTACAAATATAATTTACTATTAATTTAAAGGATGTTTTTGAAATTGACAGAACATATGTTAAAAAGTACACAGTTGACAAAACAGAAGCCCAATGAAATTTCTTTCAGCCTCCCCTGAAATGTGTCATTTTGTTGCTGCAAACAGTAGAAAGCCTAGAGATAAACCATTAAAAGATCCAGCCAGCTCTTCAGTGCCTTATAATCCTTCATGCCTCATTAACCTCAATATCATTTACATAAACTGCTGAACCTTAACACTGCCTCCAATAAAACTTGCAAAAATACATGTAAAGGTCAAGATAACAAATTACAAAACTATAAAATCAATTTCTTATTCAAAGGATACTTTGCCAATCATCTCATGGTAATTCGCTTGCCATGGGAGAAGAAAAATATGACATGAATTAAATTACCCTGTCCCTTAATTGTTCACTCACAGATTTTCATGCACTTTGTTTTTCTATCAGTGACATGTTCTGGGTAAGCTGGCATTAATTTTCTAGGTGTTGTGCAGTCTGCTTTACAACTTGACTCCATTGTTAGGTACTCTCTGATGAAAGATGCCTCTTCCTTGGTAAGAAGTGAAAGGAGGTTTTTTATGAGCAAGTATGATACGTTGCTCATCTTGGAATAGCATCCAGTTTGTGATGTTCAAGCCAGAGTTCACCTGGTGGAAATACATTTATGTAAATATTTTTCATTAACATAGCTAAAAATAAAATCTTCTAGATTTTTTATACTGTATTGATATCTACACAGGATCTAGGGGAAAAAAAAGCAGCAAGATTTCTTGGTATATAATTTACCTCTCTATATGGTTCTTACTGCATTGATTTTGAAATCCAAATCTTGTCATACGCAAATACAAAAGTAAATGTCAAGTTATCTTTAGAACTTTTCTAGAACATTCTGGGACCAGAAAAGAAAAGTGAACGTTTTTCAGGCTGCAGATTTTGTAAATATCAGAAGTTAAATTTTCACTAAGGTAATGACCTACTGTTTAGCCCATATGTTTGTTGCTCAAAAATTTTGAAAAATAGGATTACATAATGAAATTTTAGACACCACTGCCTAGTCAGGCTGTTTATTTGAACTGATATTTTGAGACAGTTTCTTAGGGACCAGCCTCCTGTTGTTTCCTGTTTGCACGCAGTATGACTCAGTCCTCATGTCAACTTGAAGATTTTCTACTTAATTTGGAAAGTTCGATATTAAGACTGTTCTTTTGAAAAGGCTGCACGTACCTTATATTCAACAATGCTTTCTTTATTTTTGAATTAGCATGAAACAGATCAGTGCCAAACCAGTTGCTGCTGCTGCTGGATATTCTCGAGGCATCTCTCTGTCCCTCCAAAAGAGTTACTTCCCACTGCACAAACAGGACCTGGGTGGTTTGGCTGGGTGGAGAGCACTGAGTCTGAAAAACCATGCCCTTACCTGCTAGAAAAAGTGGTCAATATTCTACTAAGTATACAGACCTGTCTGACTTCCAAAGCACACCTGACTTCTCTAACCATCTCCAACTAAATGCTAATGGCACAGCAGACACTGGAATGCCTACCTCTTCTCACCCCACCACCAGGGAGCCAGGATATAGAATCTTGCAAAACTCCCATATCCTACAGTCTAGAGACAGCCTGTCTTCACAGCCTTACCCAGAAGTTCCCAAGCCTTACACAAACCCTTTTTCAGTATTCGGGACTTCCATAAACACTTTTTTTCCCCATGAAATGTTGGTGCCTAACAAAGTGAGACATCATACTCTCATGGCTGCCTGTAAGAGTTCCCACCACGGCCTGAGAATACCTTGTTTGCAGTGAGGTGCTTGTCTTCTCTACTTCTTTCATGCTGCCAAAATGTGGCTGAAAGAAACCAAAAAGCTGGAAACAGACAGGGCAGAATCAGAAGTGAGACAGACTGACGGAGTTTACCCAGGAATTGTTCTTTTATAGAAGGTCTGTCTATAGGAGACAATTTATAAAATTATTGAAGTAAAGACAGAGCAAGGTAAGTTAAAGTGGGCTAAGGCAGCATAAAAACTTAACTGGTTCTCTGCCTGTTTTGAAGGAGAAAATGTCAGGTTGTGGTAAGATGTGATTTATTGGAAAGTATTATGAACATATTTTACATGAAATTGAGTGTTCATTCATTTTACAGTGAGATAATTTTTTAATTGAAAGAGGTTTTAACTTTGTAAAGTAAATAAAAATTTCCTATTAAAGAAGGCAGTTCTTTTATTTAAAGATTTCTCAGAGTAAAATTTTTTTGTGCGTGAGTTTTGATGATCCTTATTCTTAATCCTGTGTGGTGAAATTACAGGATTTCATGGGGAAAATGCTTAGAACAGATCTGGATTTCCAGATATATCAAAATAGACTCTTTAAAAAACACAAGAAAGGAACTGCATATCACTGCTCTGTTCCCTATTAAGACGCTGTCTTATTCTGGAAGCAATGGTCTGCTAAACTACTTTTACTGGTGATAGAATTGGAGATAGTGTCTTCACGAGCCTCAGTTTTCAGTCAATTTAAAAAAATAAATTTTAAATGGCTTCACTTTTCTTCGTACTATTTACCCAACACTGTTCTGCAATGGAACATGATACAGTCAATTATACCTGGAGCTCTAAACATTTGTATTCAAGCTTCTCTAAGGTTTTTATTATTAAACAAAGTTCATAAAGCTGGCATCAACAGAAGTACTGTTATCTCACACTTTATTTATCTATTCTAATAGTTGCCCTCAGACAGAAATAGAGATCCTCTCTATTTCTGACCATCATTTTAACTTGTCTTAGTGTCTGTCATAATTTACTCTTCTACTCTGTATGAACGGAAGTGGGTATTTTTGTTTGGTTGTTTTTGGGGGTTTTGGGGGCCTTATGGAGAAGCTAGCTTCATCATCGCATCGTGAATGTAGCAAGACCAAGACTTTAAAACAACGGGTTTTGTTTTAATACTTTCCAGTACAATGTTTCTATTTTCAAAAGGCTGTCTTCGGTTTTTAGCTGGAGAAAAATGCTTGCATGTGTTTCTCCTGAACAAAACTGAAAGCTGAGCCTGTCAAAACTTCAAAAGCTTACGATTCTCTTGCCTTCTTATCTGCTCTATCTTAGAGCACTATCCTCCAAGTAAACGCCTCTCTTCCTTCTCCTTGCCAGCCCTCTGAGCTCTGCCATTGTCAACTTGTCACCTTCTCTGACAACCAGGGCTTGGAATTGTGGTATAATACATTTTGTTATTGGTGAGCTATTTAGTGAGGTAGAGGGAATCACAGATCCAAGGAGAGCTGTGTTTTATGGTCCTTGTTTAATTTCCTTCCATACAATGAGGTTGATGTTTCTTCAGATTAAACATAGGCCTTATGAGGACTCATAAGAAGAAGCATAAAAATGAGCAATCTAATTGTAAGTAAATAAAATTCAAAGGAGTACACCAACATCTAATTCAGACCACACATACTTTAACCTTTTTTTTTATATACCTCGGACATGTGAGTAATTAATTGTATCTCAAAATTTTGACATGATGCTTTAAAAACCCTTACCCAGAATCAAAGCTATTTCTCCAGTGTACTTCCTCAGTAGTTCAGATCTTGGAAAGGCAAACATGGAAATGATGAGATGGTCTCTAACTAAAGCTCGTTGAACTGCTGTCTGCCGCATGGGTGGCCTAAACAGCTGAGCAGTGTTTTCTGTCCATTTTGTGCTTGCAGAGAGCATACACCCCAGTGAGGAGGCATGTTCAAAAATACAAAGAACATTGTCTTATTGTTGCACTGTTAATTTCATTCTTGATTAGAGCCTTGCAAAGGCTGTAAATCAGCACTAGAGACGATCAGAGCTTTCTTTCATTGCAGCTGTTTCACAGCGGTTTTAACTCTTCTTCAGTCTCCACGGTATGCAGGAGATAAAGATTTTTTGTTTTCACTTTCTGTATGAGAACATAATGTTCCCTCTGTGTCTATCAGCTGTTGTGATAACCAGGGATTAATTAAAGAGTCACTTGTTGCTCCTTCTTATATGCCAAATAGCTTTAATCCCTGAAGTTCCAAAGTAATAAAGACGGCAATATCATCCTGCACACATGGGACAAGAACAGTCCACCTTTGTTCTCATGTCATGTTAAACCACAGAAAATAATAAAATCATAACTTACAAACTTCCCTTGTGAGCAGTAGTGTGCATAGAGATATACTGAAGATTCTCATTCTCCATGGCTTCTCCACAGGACTCGCTGGCTATGGAGGGCAAATACTTTACTGCAGACAGTGGCACAGACCCAGCAGAAAATCTGGCCTCAGCAGCAAAACAAAGATCACTAATCAGCAATTCCAAATAGCTTGTCTTGGAAGGAAGTCATGTGTATTTCAGCCAGCAGAAAGAATGCAAGGCTAAAATTTAAAAAATAAAATAAAATAAAATAAAATGAAATAAAGCCCCAAACCAAATTAAAAACAACAACAATGAAACCTAGGAAACAAAGAAAGCAAACAAACAAACAAAGCAACAACCCTCCCCCCAACCCAACCTGCTGAAAGCTGTTAAAGATATAGATTTCTGAACCTTGGATGAACAAGTGGCAGACTGGCAGTCTGATGTTTTCACATGCTACACGAAGGTACCACCATAAGAGGCAGGACATAACTAAGGGCATAACTAAGCTGTCTCAAGAGTTATTCTAACCTAAGTTCACATGCACACACTGGATGTGGCTTGGTTGAAATCAGATCCCGATGCATGGCATATAGCCTCCCTGTCTTCTTTCAGTCATGGAAATAAAAGCCCAACCAACATGTTAGAAAGAAGATGAGGCACACCAGTTCCCTGATCTAGACACCTGTGTGGCTGAATGGCCATGCAGCACCTCGAAGTACAGCTGCCTGTATTTTGTTTGAGATGTATCCTGAGAGTTCAAGACTCCAAATTTCTTAATTCTTGGTCTGGAGACTATCAGAAAAACTCTGATGATTCAAAAAATGCAAGACACAGAGCAGAAACAAAGGGAAAAAATTAGAATTCTGAAAACAGATCCTCTTTCCAATGGTTTAAAAGAAATTCACAAGACCCTGGAGAATCCTGTTCTTGCAGAGCTGACCTCCTTCAGGTGTGATGACACAGCATCGCAGAGTGCTGTGTAGGCAAATCTTAAGCCCCAAAATGGAAATAACAGAAGTAGGAAGCAAGCTAAATAAAGGGGGATAATTTGGTGCCTGAGGTAGCATTATGCCAAGAAGTCATAAGATTTTTCCAGTTACATAATCAGTAGCAAATCATGTTACTTAGGTTAATGGCTTTGAAAATAGTTTTGCTAATCGAGCCTTCAAAACCTCACTAGAGGAGTTTTAGACCAAGATAGTTTATACAAAACACTTTCCAATATCCCGCCTCTTTTCCACTTAGGAAGAAATACTTCAACCAGGGCTCGAAATGGTGCGAACTGAGTTAATTTCCTACACTACCCATTGTTCATTGTTCAAATGTTTTAACATGGGGATTGACACAAAAAAATATCCCTCTCTAGAAATAGACAAGAGCCCCATGTCTAGGAAAGATGTTCATTTTAAAGACAGAGAAGAAGAGAATAACATTGTGAAATCTTCTAATCCTGCCCTTTAATAAAAAACCTTGCTTTAAACTGAATCATAGAACGGGTCCGTATCTTTTGGCAAATAAATTCATCCTAAATGCCTTATACTTAAAAGGCCCTGAGCCAAATTCTCTGTACATATAAATGGCCATCATAATTGATTGGAGAGTGGAAGTTTGGCTGTCCCTAAAATTAAATCAGTTACAAAAAATAGTACCCAACATCAGCTTACATAAACCAAACTAAGGACACAATGCAGGAAGGTCTTTCAGAGAGTCTCAGTCATCAATCTATATTTGTAAATTCCAGTGAAACAAAAAAAAAACTTGAAGAAGATTCTCAGAAATTGTTTTTGAAATTTCTCTAAAGTCATTTCTGTTCACCAGAGGATGCAGCAGCATTCAGCAAAAGGCAAATTCATTTCCTTCCAATTTAGTGGTGATGCTCAGTTTTCCAGTGCACTAGTGTTGTCATCCAGTCTTTTAGTAGCTTGAAGGGTGTTGATGAGTTTGCTGGCCTAGGATTTATGTTTGTCTTCTCAGCAGGTAATGTATGAGACAGTCACTTCTAGATGGACCTGACCAATACTTTCTATAGAAAGAGTTGTATAAATGACTTCTGAGCTCTTTCATCATACCGCGTACCCAAAAGGAGACCTGGCAGGACAGAACATTTAGATTAAATGATGTCAGTTTGAAGAGTCAGATCAAGAGGGTTGAAACCACTGCTGCCTAAACTATTACTCTTGCAGAATGATAATATCTTATTTTTAGAACATTGAAGCATGTCTCGCCCTGGAGCTCAAGCAGCACTTTAATAGTTATTAATGGCAGCTGTCAGGTATGCATCTATTGGCCAAGAATGAGTCACACTGGCCCTACTAGAAGCCCCAGTTAACAGGAAACCTTTGGCTTTTTTTTTTTTTTACTTATTTTCTTTTATTTTCTTTTTTTCCCTTATTTTTATTTTAGCAGCTCGTTCTTCTGTAGGCAGTATGATAATGAAATATTGTAGTGTTTATCTGCAATAGCCATTAGGACAAACTAATGAACTTGTTTTGAAGATACCAGCAGGTCATCACCTGCTTTGTCAGTAAATAATACTGTTAAGGAGGCAATTTCCATCACTGTAGGTACTCACAGGTTAATTTAGAAACTACCAGCTTTTAATTAGTAGTGCAGCCAGCATACTGTGTGGCAAAATCTTGCGGAAAACCTTTCAACTTGTTAGGAAGCTAGAGAAATAAATTAAAAATTCTCTTCTCCTCCAGTAAGGGGTGTTTTGAAGGTGTCTATTACCAATATGATTGACATTAATGGTTATAAGGTAATAATTTAAAATTCTATATTACTTTTTCTCCCCAAATTAAATGACTTTCAGACACATTTCATTTTTATCAGGCTGCAATATTTCCATAGGTTTGACAAATCAGCTGCTGCAACTGTCTTACAGTAATTAGTGTAGGCATTTAATACATGCTTTCCCAGCCAAATAAGGCAACTACAAATAGTATAAAATCTGCAACAACAGTGCCTATAAGACCTCACAATCAAGCAAAGTCTGCTGTCAAGTTTTTCTGCAGGAAAGGTCTGCAACGGCATGCAAACTGCACAGAAAATCCAGCACATAGCTGCCTGCCTGACAAAGAGACAGATACAGTGTAGGTCTGCATCCTTTATTTCAGAATGCAATTAAAAATCCTGGCCCTTGCCTAAAAGGCCTGTCAGAGACAAACTGCTCTGAAGAGATAATGACACTGACAGAGCCAAGAGAAGAGGTCTCAGGAGACCAAGCTGAAGCCCGGAGGGAGTAGCCTTCTGCGACTGAAGACGCTCCTGCTCATGCAGGACTTCTCTAATATTGCTGTTTTCAGGTCACCATTTAGGCCATATATTTGCAAATGCCTTTGCAGTAATAAAATGGCACTTTAATGAGTGACAAAAATGAAAAAAGAGCAGGGAAGATGACAGTGGAGGAAAAGAGAGAGAGGATAGAGAGAGAGAAATAATTGAATGAGAGAGTATGAAGTCCCTTTGTTCAGTATTGTACTAGCCGTAGCACAAATTCCCCATTAAGAGGATCTGATAGACTGTACATTTCCAAATACGTCAGGAAAGCAGATATAAAAATCTGCCTGAGCTACAAACTAGCACAAATTCACTCATTACATGCTAGACAATGTCCAGTAAAGTGTAAAGAAAGTGCACAGGCCTCTGGACGTGAGGATATGCTCTTCTCTCTCTTGATAAACAAGGTGATGGCCTGCTCCACTTTGAATGACCAGTTCTTTTGAATGACCAGGCTGGCTTCTGCACCTGCCCTGTCCTCACCCCTGCACTGGCACTGCTTGCTATTGAGCCAGCTCCTTCTTTGAACACAGTTTAAGGCAAAGCAATCTCCCTCCAGTCTGTGCTTCTGCCCGTTAGGCAAGAAGTCCCAGATGGGATTCACTTTTCCCACTTGAGAGCTTTGGAAAGAATAGGCAATTATATTATGGCTCTCATGCTTGCCAGCTGAACACATGTCTACATGCATGTCCCAGTCTCTTTGTTTTAGCTAGCCAGCTGTTTTGTTCTACCTCTCTGGAAGTTTCTTGGTATTCCACATCCAGAAATATGGCTGCTGCATGCACTTCTGGCCTCTGCCCCTCTTTTCTTCAATATTATGACAGTTAATATGAAAAGTAGTGCTTCTACCTTGGAACAGTCTTTGATGAATCACTAGTAATAACCAAACATTTAATCCTAAAAATTGGGCTACCTGTCAAGTTTTTCTGCAAAGCAATTTCTTTAATTTCCACTGATAGTCCTCTTCTAACAGGGTCATCTCCCCCAGATCAATATCAGCTTAAATGTGATTTGGCCTTGTGATCTCTAGGGGCATTAGCTTGTCTGCTTGCTGTGCTCAGGATATTCCATCTTTTTCTAACACTTCAGCTGAACACAGAGCCTCAAGAAGCTGTCCAACGTAGGTGTTATTGCTGGCTTGCCTGCTAAGCTGCATGCTGGATGGCAGCTGTGGAACATCGGCACACAGGCAATCCTATCTTCAATAACTTGTCTCTCCAACGAGTCTGTGGTGTGCCATTCTCATATTTTGCAGGAAAAGTCCCTTGTCCTCAGTACATTGCTAGGTCATGTATTCTTCCTGCCATGCTGTGATTCAATTATCTTTTCCCAGGAATTCGTGTTTACAAAATTTCCCCTTTAAGTAAAGATATGCCGAAATGCTTTGATAAATGGGACCATGAAACACATTCCTTACCTCTTCATTGTGTGGGATGGTCTTCTGGTTTGCCACAAAGGTCTGTACAGAGCATCTGCTTATAAACCCAAGAGGAAACACTTGGTTTCCTTATGTAAATACCATTTTTTCAATGTAGGAGAGTTTCTCCACAACAGCTGTTACAGTCTTTGGAGTTCTTAATTGAGATAAATAGGAGATTTTTTTGTTCTTAGGTTTATGAAGGCTTGAATGAGTTTTTGTGAATTTCATCATTCTTTCAGCTTCCTTTATTCTGTTTGTGACTTATGGACAGGTAACTGCTCCTGCTATTAACTTATATTGTCAAGTTTTTGGGCCATTTATTTGTTTACTTTTGTAAAAGTCTCCAACTTGGGCACATAGGTCTGATCCTCTTATTAAGAATATGTCTGAGCTACCCTGTGACAGTTTCAAACAGCAGGGTTGCAGTATTTCCTAGACAATGGTAATTAAGCCCTTATTCCTTATTGGAATTAGGAATTCCTGATTTCTTACTTCCATATAGTGAATTGAAAAAAAAATTCTAAAACTCAGAACATTAAATTTCATGAAAATTCAGCAATCCTGTTAAAACTCAAGAAAGAAGATGCATATTTCAGCATAATACTTATTGATAAGTAAGCATGGGGAGAGTGGAAGAATACGCTTCCTTAGAAGAGAGTTGTGCTTTCAAATTATCTTGAAAATTTAAGACATGAGAACAACTTTAGCTTCAAAGCTCAAAGAACATAAAAGTTCCTTTCCATGACACTTGATTTTCAAGATCCTTTCCATGACAATATTTGATTTTCCAGATCCTCTTTTCATGCCAGAGTTGAACCTTTGTAGTGCTTTTATGCAGGCAGAATTGTGCTGGACTATCCCTAGGTCCAAATGTGTACTTTAAAAACATTTGGAAAATACTTATGAAACTTGAAACCCTTTTGTCTTGTGAGTTTTCAAAGTGATTAGAGTGTCAAGGAAATTCTGATGACCCTGTCTGGGAGCCTTTGCCTCCTTCCTTTAGCGCTGAGCATCTCCTGGCAGTTCTCTCTGAAATGGACAGAGTGAAGGTAAAGCCTCAACTTACAACGACTGCAGCACTAAAAATGTGTCTCTTGGTCTGGTCATTTCTGAGTTGAGATCCATGAAATCTGAAAATTTTCCTTTTAAAAGTATTCTTTTCAACTCTTATACTCCTGTGAACTGTTTTGGCCTCAGCACAATGAAATCACATGAAAAATGTTTCAATCAGTTCTTTTCAGGAGCATTATGATGTAGTCTTTAATTATAAATGTTCTTCTTCTGTTCCCTGTAGTGCCAGCACATCTTGAAATTACTGGTATTTTATTCATAATTTTGTTGTTAGAATGCTTTCCAGGCTGAAAAGCGTCTTTTTAAAGAAAAACAAAATAAATAAGGAGAAATGGCTGCTCTTTGTTTAATGCATTTTACATAATAATGGTTGGCATCTTTCAAAATAAAAATAAAATACTGGCATTTTTCACACACACAGAATTACAGGAAAGCTGTAGCATAACTTGGCGTACAGGCTCAAATTCATTAAATAAAATAAAATTTACCCTTTTCCTACTGCTTTTACAGGTAGAGGACCACAATAAATCAAAAATCATGTTTGACAATTATAAGTGTTTCTAGCAGCAGCTCCATTAATCTGAAAGCCATTGGAGTTTTGCTTTGTTGTAAGTATTTCTGTTGTGATTTTATACATATCAATAGCTATCCTTCGAGCAGGATAGGAAGCATTAATCCACTTTGTATTGCACACATCAACATGCATATGTGAACATACGTATACACCTGCCATAGTTAGGATAATATTAATCTGTGTGCTCACTGACATTTATTCTTATACATTTATAATACATATCTATATTTAGAATCTAGCCTGTATACACACAGGTATGTTTATGTAATTATGCTTCCAACGAAGATGCAAAACCCAAAAGCCATATTTTTTTTTTAATGATGGTGAAAAAGACAAAAGAAAGATGTAGCTATTAATATCATTCAAGACACACATACCCTTTCCTATAAAGCCTCACTGCTGATCAAGAATTTCAGGACATGAGTTCAATATTAAACAGATTTTGGTATGATGATGATAAGAGGAATGGAGCACCTCTTCTACGGATACAGTAGGAGAGAGCTGGAGTTGTTCAGCCTCGAGAAGGCTCTGGTGAGACCTTACAGCACCTTCCAGTACCTCCAGCCTGCAAGAGAGCTGAGGAGGGACTTTTTTACTAAGGCATGTTAGTGATAGGACAAGGGGAAATGGCTTTAAGCTGAAAGAGACTAGGTTTAACTTAGATAGTAGGAAGAAATTTTTTACTGTGAGGATGGCAAGGCAATGGAACAGATTGCCTGAAGAAGCTGTGGATTCCTCGTCCTTGAAAGTGTTCAAGCCCTGGTGGGATGGGGCTTTGAGCAACCTGGTCTAATGGAAGATGTCCCTGTCCATGGCAGGGCAGTTGAAATGAGATTATCTTTAGGGTCCCTTCCAACCCAACCCATTGTATGATTCTGTGATTCTGTGGAAGTGTGTGCATTGACAGCAATCTTTTGGTAGTGTTAAACGTGGCTTCACACTGACAACCACAGTTGAGTTTATGGGGCATGCTCTCAGATCCATCCCTTCAGTGCCATGTCAGTTCCAAGGCAAAGAGGATCTGGACAGGGAGATCCTGTTCTGGATCAGATGGATGGACAAACTCCAGGGACTTGCTGGATCTCCAAATACAGAGGCTTGGATTCATCTGCCTGAAATGGTTCACCACCAGGACTGAGGGGTTTTAGAATCAGTTAGCCACCCAGGAAAGAGACAATGGAGTTGAGGTAGTAAAGCTGGCCAAAGAAATTGAGGGTAGCTTTTATTTTATTTCCCTGACAACTTCAGCTGCTCACACTGAGTTTGAGGGATTGCTGACAGAAAAGCCACCATCCTGCCACGCACCAGTGCTGTATTCACCTTCCTCCTTCTGCTTCCATGCTACTGGTCAGTTCATATGGAAAAATTTTTTGTTCCTGGGCTTTTTTATGCCAGTTGTGTGCAAAATTCTCTGCTCCTCATGGTGTCAAGTAATTGATATTTAAGTCATCATATCCATTATACAAGAAGTTTTTCTATGTAGATATTACACATGGAGTTAAGGTTTCCTGAGATCTTCTAGAAGAAAGGTGGCACCATTGCTACTGCAATGATAGACTACACAATATCCAGAGAACTAGGGTGCTGTGGGAGGCTGGATCTATTGGTAGCCACAAGAAGTGAGAGGGTGGCCTCACAAACTCAGTAGACAAGATAGCTCTTATCACAAGCGTGCAACCAAGGAAAAGATGCCCCATGAGACCTTGAGAGATCATATATGAAATGTGATAGAAATGGGGCCCAGATTCCGACTACCCCAGTGCTTGATCACCCTTTGCAGTCACAATACATTTTGCATTTATAATGGAAAAGGAAGGGATGAAACTGAGAAAGAAATTATTCCAGAATAAATAAAGCAGCAAAAAGACACTTTAAAAGACCCTGAGGAAAGGATACCTTTTCTCTCCTTCCTTGCTCTTTTCTGCCAGAAAAATGTGATTTCATGAATGACTTCCTGCTGATCTTCCCTGCAAACTCTTATGTTGTTTTGCATGCTCTGAGAGTGATACACTTTCAGTCTGGGACCAGTGATCCCTTTGAACTCACTTGAAATAAGAGATGACAAATGGAGAAACAGATTTTAATCTTGGCATCTTGGCCGTAGATGATGATGAGTATTCAAAAATGAAAGATGAACTGTGAAAATGAGAATTGTGTTTTCTTTTGTCTGGAGCTCCTTGGTCCCCAAATTATTCATATTCTGAGGCTGATTCATCATCTTCCTCTTTTTGTTTAATTTTCTTCTGACTGTCTGAATCCAGTGGGAAAGAGAAAGTACACCTTTAAAACTTTTCATCATTGATTAATTTTAACATGAACAGCATAGAAAGAATGAGACAGTTTTCCCAGGTGCCCTCATTTTGCATTCTTTCCCTGGAAGCAAAGGCACACTGATAACAGCTGGGTAATTCTTTTAGAATGAAAAAGGCAGGTGTTGTGTGAGAGATGTTGGTCTCTGGTGAGACTGGTCAACAGTGCCATGAAATCATTCTCTTGATAGCTCTTGATCTTGCTGAAAGTTTTGCTTATATTAATGCATCCTTGAACATACTGCAAAAAGTGCTGCATCCCAAATGTTTCTTCAGTCAAGACAGATAGATATGCTCAAAACCAACTCTACAATATCCTCCACATGTTGTCTAACTACAGTTTCTACTTTCCTTGAACTAACAATTTCCAACATAATTTTGTCAACACATTCACTTCAGGAATTCTAAAATCCAGGTCATTTGGAGTGTGATTTGCTGACTTCTTATTAGCCACAGAGAAGAACAAAAGGTTCACATCCATCTCCATTTATTTTTTTTGTATCTCCTTAATTCCAAAATCTGGTTAAAAACTTCCCTAATTAAACCATGCCTTCTATAGCTTACATTATTAGGAAAACAACATCTCTGTAGAGCAACTTCCCTACACTTCTGAAAAATCAGTAGTTATTTAGCTTTTATATGCATGTGTGTTTACAAATGTGCCCTGTGCATCCTGTGCTCTAAACATCTCTTCCTGTTTTTCTCTAAGTACTCTCTATAGAGGATTTTGGATACAGTCTGCAGAAAAGTTGCTGTCTGTCCTGTCAGAAAAAAGGACAGAGGTATTTTCTGACTTTAGCCCAAGTGTTTGAGGTAGATGATACCGTTGGTAGATATTGTTACTCGTCCTTTGGGACAAAGCAGGATAGTGGAAAGGAATACACAGAGAAGTAACACAAGTAAGACTATTAATTTGCAAAGACATAACCAGTTTAATCTATATAGTTTCATTTTTTTTCACAGTTGTAAATTTACATCGATTTTTGAAATACTCTAAATCCCTGTGCATATTATCCCTTTTGCTTGTTGGTACAAAATTCAAGGTCATTTAAAACAAAAGGGGAACAGTGAAATGTCTGGCTAAGTGTCCCCCATTACCGCTTCAAGGCTTCCTTGTTCATGGCACTGTTCATCCATCACATCTGCTCTGTGATATGGCGCCTAGGGAACAGCAGCACTTTCCCTCCAAGAGGAGAAATAAAAATTGTGTCTGTTTTCTTCAAAGTCCATGTGGCATTTTTAACACTCACCATATCTGACAGCCAGGAACTTGCTCTGTGAGTGGCTGCACACTCTGCTGTTCTCCATTATCATGCAATGACCTGTGCAAGAGTTTAACACCAGGCAGACAGAAACTTGAGCAAGAGCTGTCTGTACATCATGTCCCACAGGTGGCTTTGTGCCAACCCTATACAAAGACATGATGGTAAAATAAAAAGTCCAACACCTCTGATGTAAGGCAGCAGGCGAGTACAACCATGGAAAAGGCACAGGAGCTTAAAGCAGATACCTAAAATTTTAAAGTCTAACTCAGAGGCAGCCAGTCTTCCAACATTTCCTTCAACATCCCCAAAAAGAAATAACCACTTCTAAAGTACTATTTATCTGAAAGTAAACTGGGTACTTGTAAGACAGATCACCTTCTTTGAGTTCCTTGTGTCTTCTTATTGACCATAAGGTGATTGACTTGGGCTGCAGTGGCCAATCTGCCAATGTCTAAGTGCAGGAAGATCACCCTAGCTCACACAGCCTGGAGGTAGCGGTACCCATATGTCCTGTCTATTTTACAAAGTGGACTTACCTGCAATAAGAGGAGGGATTCAAGGTTTTGCCCTAATTTCTTGCAGGACTTGTGCTTTGGGAGTTTTGTAAAAGCAAGCATAATTAAACTATTGCAAGTGGCCTGCCTGTACATAAACTGAGCTGTAGAATTTCTACAGGGTGACACGCTTTACACACTCAGTGTTTTATATAGCCCAACAAAGTCCATGATTAATTTAATGAATAACACACATAGTATCAAGTCTAACACGTTTAAAATTTTGTAAGTTGTGACTTGTGGTATTCTGTAATGTAAAAAGTTGTGACAAATCCAAGAAAATAGTTATTAGAAAAAGGCAAAGAGAAAGAATGTGGGAAAAACCAAAGCCAGTGTTCTCTCAGATTGCATGTTTAGACTTTGTTTGACATGTTCTTTGCTGCAGTATACCAGTGGGTGATAGATAGAGAGAAAATCTACAGACATTTCACACAAAACTGAAAAAATTTATGTATCTTTTTTTGGATACCTAACTACAATTTTTTGCTGCATCTTCTCTCATGGTAAATTTAGACAGTTCTGTTATGAGGATGTCCAACATGCTAACCTCGATCCTCTGAAGTCTCTGTCTTTCATCATGTTCATCAAATTGTTCTGCCTATTGTTCCATTCACTGCATGTTTCAGTGTGCAAAGTTTTCCCCATTAGTACATGTATGGGAAAGAAATGCAAGAGACAAATATCTCAAGATCATTTCTGTACATGATATTATAGCAAAAAGAGAGCAATCTCACTACTGTGTGAAGGTGGACTCAATGTTTCTGTTTCCAAGGTTTTGTATGCTCTGCTGGGCGTGAGATGTGCTTATAAGTGCCCACCTAGAAACAGAGAACTACTGGTTGCTAATCCATGCTCTGCAGGTCACCAGGACTTTTCATTGAAAAGTTTAGAAGTGAAAACTGCTTTTCTTCTCACTTACCAGCACATCAGAATGTTTGGGGCATATGAAAAGCATCTCAATTAAGTCAACAGCTTTTCTTGAGATTTTGAGCGCATAGTTAAGCAGATTGTAAAGCTGATTTGACAAGTGGCAGTACTAACACCAGTTTTCTTCTTCACTTGAATAAAATTCATGGGGAATTTCATGCATAACCTGTTCAAATCCAGTAGGAAAATAAATTTGCTCCATGGCTTCATATTTGTAAGTCTAACTCACCACCGCATGCTTCAATTTTACATTCCAAAAGTCACCCATTTTCTTTATATGCAGTATTTTTGGGCAGTGCATCAAAGCCTATAGATTTAAATAATTATGCACTTAATACCTGCTGGAGCTCCAAAACCCATCCTGGTATCTCGTCCTGTGGTCTTCCAAAACTGTCTCTAAAATCAGTGCCAACTCGTCTACAAATTCTGTTCCCTCAAAACATTTTGCGTGGCTTTTTTTGGTAAGTCTAATTTTAAGACTTATGGTCTTTGATGGATGTATAAATTCATTTAATCAGTCAGTTATCCTGCAATATAGGCATCTGAGTCATATGCTCTCCACCAGCCTTTGCTTGGTTAAACACCAGATGGATGAAACAGCTGTATAAATCTTTAATCTCTGTGACAGCCTTCCTTTCATTTATTCTTTGACTTATGTGGTTAGTTTCACTTGTGTGTTCTTCTAATTAGGGAGTTAACCAATCTCTGTCATTCAGATCTACTTAACACATTTTGTCTTTAGCTTAGGAAATTTTACTTTTACATTGATTTTTCAATTTATACATTAAATATTTAGCCTGCATTTGGAGTAATATTGATGTTGTCGATATTTCTGTTCATTATCTGTTAATCTATCAATGTTACTTATATAATTAAAATCCCACATTATCATGACAGTTTGTAGTTACAATCTCTTTCTTTGGAGCAGTACAGTCTTGTAAGATAATCCTCTGCCTCAAAACTGTGAATTTTCAAACCAATTGCTTTTTTTTCACACTATTCTGGTTTGCAGTTGCACTAGTTCTGTAATCTCACTATTTTGATGAAACAATAGCAGTCTAAACTGAGAGACAGTGGCAGAACTACCTGTTGAAGTGTACATCTTTTTAAAGGGTTAAACTCACCTTTTTTCTAGGTTAGTGTCGTTTATGAATATAAGTTTTGAAACACATTTGAGGTCTCTCTAGAAGAAACAAGGCTTAAAATAATACTTTGTTACCATGATTAAAGGAGGTGATTGTGATAAACTATGCGTGGTACTAAACACTGAGGAGAATTCCTAAACAGGTTTAAAGAGACACATAATGCATTCTGTCTCTGTGATCCAAAGACTGCAGCATGAGAAATTTTGTGCAGAGAACTGTTTAACGCATTTGAATATTGAGAAGACCTAGGAAGAGTGTGTAAGCTCCTTCAACCACATGGCTTAAATAGAAAATAAAATAGAATATTTTATATTAAATAGAATAGAAAAAATACCCTGTAAGAGTGATTTTTTTTTTAAGGAATAAAGCATGTCCAGATGGTTGGTCTGGTTAGAGTAGAATCAAGACTAATTTGTTTATTTCCCCCACCAAAGAATATATTGCCTTGTCCAGGATCAGAGTAGCAGTGCACTCATTTTTCTACTTAAGCGAAAGAGGATGGGAGGCAAGTGGTGAATATCAGTTAGGAAAGGCGGTTGTGGCACCATCATTCTGTAGAGTGCACCAGCAATGCATTGGCTAATTTTAACACTCCATGCAGCAATGCAATTTCTGAGCTCCAAAAAGGTTCCAGCCCAGGTTACCCAGGCCACAATGTAAAAATCCTGAGAATTTGCAATCAGAAAAGAAATTCGCATAGGGAAAAGAGTGGGAATAGATGGTGATAGGAAAATTGAAAGTTTCATTACTTTTATGAAAAACATTCCTCTGGAACATATGAAATAAATCTAAAGTTCCAGGATATCACTAGAGATTCTGAGAGAACAATGTGCGTCAATAAGCTATCCCATGACCCTGAAATTCTTTAATGTTACTAAGTCCTAAGAGATGCATGAAATTATTCCATTATTTATATTTGCTCTTTTGTGCGTGTGTGTTCTGAGCCTGTGGAATAAAGGCTAGGAGCTGGGAACAACCATTCATAACTAGCCCTCTTCTGCATGTGAATAATACACTGTCTAAGTGACATAAAGTAAGTGTGGTTGTAAGGACACATGACATTTCTCCCTTCACCTTGGTATTTCAAGGATATGATTTACAATAACCTCATCATTTCAAGGTTGGAAGTTGACCGAATTCATGCTCCCTTCTTAATAGCTTTCCAAGCCTGTGTGCTCTTGTTGCCGTGTTTCATATCCACACACACTGGAGTTTTTATCAAAATGAAAGGAATCAGAATGACCAGAGTGTAAAGTAATTTTGTTCAGAGAAGAGACTCTTGGTGATTTCTTCTTTGCAAGGTAGCCCAAAATACAGAGTGGTTCATAGAAATACAATCTCATGTAACCAACGCTTTGACATGTTTGATGTGTTTCAACCATTTTGAAGTATTTCTAAGCATATTCGCTATGATATATGAATGTATTCTCAGTATACAGAAATAACATTGAACTTCAACTACATTAGTGCAAGAAAGCATCTATTCTTCATTCCAAAGGGGTCTATAAGAGCTAGGTAAGGAGCATTTCTCATTTCAGCTCTGTGGAAATGTAAATTGCCTATACCTGTATAGAAACCCCCCTTTGAACTTCCACCTTGATATCAATACTTATTTTGCCGGCAGTGTGATGCCAGTTTCATGTCCCTTGTTTATTCTCCTCTCCATCTGCATGCAAAAAAGTCTTTCCTATCAATATCAGTTACCCACATGTACCCAGAAGAGATTGGATCTCACCCCACTCCAGCAACATTTTTCAAACTGTTATAGCTATGAGATGAAATCTCATTTATTTTACGGCCACAAATTCCAACAGGGAATCGGAATAATTCCTTCTTCATGGAAAGAATTTCTAAGCCTCTGAGACCATGCAATGCTGTCTTTCCCAAGGAAATTAGCTTAAAAATTCTTAAAGAACTTAATTTAAAAGGAGTTTAAGTGTCTCATAAAATGTAATATATTTTTGATGGTAGATATCAACATGTCTGGTCTTCTGTTGCTATGGAACTAAGAAGAAACTTAAATCTTCCTCTTTACTTGATTTCACTGGTGTAAGACAGACAGTGACATACAGGAGCAAACTTTCTGCATTAAGATTTCTAGAGTTTTCCTTATATTTTGCCTGTGTGGTTTGAACCGACCATTGATGTCCTGTCATTCTAAAATAGATAGAATGACAATTAAATATTTCATAAGATTTAGGGAATCCTCATTAATAAAGACAGATATCTGTACTTCTGCCCCACACAGAAAGAGGTACTCTGTATTCAGTAATACTTTCTCTGCATATCTTCTGCTTTTATATCCGATTGCTCTTGAAACCACAATGCAGGAATCGACATTAAATATATATTTTTATAATCCCATTGTGATTATCTTTGGGCAACATAATTTATGTAGCAACCATGTATCATTCTAGATATTTTTCCCTTAGAGGTTTGGAGGGCTTCATTTCAAGAAAACCAAACCCCAAATCTCTGATGTTATGTCCAAACAGACGATAGACATAAATCCAAATTTTTTAGGGTTACGTTTTGCAGGAGTCAATCATGTTTGTTATTATCTACAAGCCAGTGGCAGGTGTCAAGAAACTGCAGTGTGTAATTTTTTAGTATGTATGTATCTATGTATATGCATTTTAATTTGTACATACATACAGTGCATGCACCTACAGGCTTCTATGTGAAAACATTAATGACTATGACTTGCTGATTGTTTTCAAAGACAGTCTAGGAGATTCACACCAATATTTTGTCATATTTTCCTGAACACATGCATTTGTGAAAAGTGCTGCTGATAGAGGTCTTGGAGCAAGCCTCTAAGCCACAAGCATTTCAGTACGCCACAGCTGGAAGAATAGTTTCCATAGACATTCAGCATTAAAATAAAACAATTTTATTTGGAAGATGGAATAAAGCATTGTGTTCCAAAGGAATTCCTCGGAGAGGGACTTCATATTTTAGTTTCAAGGAAGTAAGCTAGTAGACAACAGCACATGTTATTTGATAATCTTGTGCATCTTCTCTACGAATCTGAGAGCCCTGCAGTTCAATAGTGGGACAGCAACTGTTTCATTTGCCATGAAATGTAAGGAGGATAACTCTACACAAGTGGGGGGGAAAAAAAAAAGAAAAGTGAAGTTTCAGTGTCAGTTTGGTCCTGGAGTTTTTGCTGTAATTGAGAATATGTTGAAATTAAACACCTTAGCAGCCCTAGGACAGCTCCAACACAGCCCGTTACCTAATGGTCTTCAGCTGCTTGTTAACAGAAAATCACATATTTGTACACTGAACTCGTGTTTTGGGTGAAGGTCTGTCATTTTTTGCTTCCTCTGTTTCCCAGGGTTTCATGATGAACTGATCTAAGTCATTTAGGGTCCACTTGTATGCCAAAGGATTTCAGCCTCTAAATTTTTTGTTGCACATGTAAAGATGTTAGTATCCACCTATGTAAAAGTACCTGCCTGGTAGGATTACTAATCATCCTGCTGAAGGAACACGATGTGATAAATGTTAGTTCATCTACAAAAGACACTGTTTCCCTACGAAATCAATAGTCAATACATTGAATTTCTTGAGACATGTACAAATGGGAGCAAATTATTATATGTTAGACTATCCCTAATCGTTGTTTATTTTCTCTTCTGTTACTTAACATTTGGTTCTATAGCTATCCTAAAACATAAACTTACATCAACTTGATTAGTATTTTAAGAAAATGTATTTCAAGATGCATAATTTGTGGAGGAATAATTCAGCTAGAACCACACGTGTGATACAAGAGCGCAAAGCACATGCTGAGGTGGTGGCAAATGGAAGGGCTACACATCGTTGTGAGGCCACCTCACAGAGACAGAATATGCATTTGAAGATCAGCATGACTAGCCCATATTTAACAGCAGGAATGTTATCCACGCCCCCTTTACTATAGCCCCACCACATTTCTGCAGAGTTTGCATTTGGTCTAGTCAGTGGTGGGCTTGACTGTGTTGCGGTACACCTGCCTTACTTTCACTCTGACCGTGAAGATCTCTCAGTGAGGATAAGGAAACAGACAGCAATTTTTCAAAAAGAAAAATAATTGAAACATCTTTTAAAGAATTAAGATTTTTAGCTACAGTGGTCAGGCTCATGTTTCAAAAATATCTTGGTCTCAGTTACGGCTCCTCAGACCTGCTGAGTCACTGCAGATAAATCACTTCAATAATCAGGGTTTCATGAAAATAAGGTAATGATGTTAATTTGGTTTGAGAGGTATTTTGTGGTCTTCTGATGAAATGTATTCTGTAATAAGCAGAGAGTTTATTACTCAGAAAGAATAATATTCTTTCATTATAGCAATATTCTTGAAAATTAAAGAAACTTTCAAGACCTGCCTTTTTACAAGTCAGGAACAGAAGGTGTTTCTCCTTTGCCTTGTTTCATCTTGCCTTTTGAGCCTGTAAGAACCAAAACAAAAACAGGGTAGACCATGATATCCAGAGATGCTGACAGGCCATTCACACAAGACGAAGCATGATGAAGAGGGGAGACAAAAGGACTCCTGGAGAAGCAAAGTCAAAAGTCAAAAAGATCAAATAAAAACAAACTGCTGCTCAGTCCAGCTAAATAAATAATAGCAATACAAATGACAGATGATACCAGCCTGGATGAAACAAAGAGTGACATTTTTTCACACCTTGTCTTCTTCAAAACTCACTTCTCAGCCAAAGCAGATAACACTCCAACTGAGAAAAAATTATTTGCCATGAGTCTTGACAGTACGGAAAGGGGATTTTACATTGAGAAATTCTTGGCAGAATCTCGTTTTCCACATAAGGAACATTACTTGGCTCTAGACTGAGATGATATGGGTGAGGGAAAGACAATGAAACAGTAGATGATTTAGAAGAAAAAGGAGAAATAAAAATTTGTAAAAATACAAAGGAATTTTAGTATTACTTTTATGTTTGTAATTGTGCAGGTTGTCTGCTCTGTAAGTAACACATATACATTAAATAAACTTTCTATGTAAAGAAACTAACACTGACCCACACTTCACCAAAAAAGATCTTCATGACTGTCCATTTTTAAAATGCAGGAAGTGTTAGTCTGTAAGGTCTTTAGGTCACAGGCTGGTCTCTCTGCCCTTGCTGCTCAGGGAGAGCTACAAAAAAACCAAGCACTATTTACTGGGATGAAGTCTCTGAATGATACAGAAGAAATTGTTAACTCAAAAAGAAGCAAGCAGTTCCTACACAGGATTATTTTGTTACCATTGTTTAGGCTTCAAGTCAGTAAAGCACTTGAGTATGTGCTTTAAATCCATTAATTTTTGTTAATTAGTTGAGACCTTTCTGTAATATTTACAGCTTACCTTTGAAGATACATTATTCAAATTCTCCACAATGCATGATGAATAAGACGTTTTCATGGGCTTCATTTTCTGTCTCCTCTGTCTTTTGTTCTTTCATGCCCAGAGTGAAGACTGTTGCAGCTTGCATTCACAAGCTAGACATAGAAAGAGTCCATAACCTGCACCTTTTAGCAATCACCTTCAGCTTTATTGTTGAATTTCTGGTTTTCAATTCTGTGAAGTGCCTGTGCTGGGCTAAAATTAATTGTGACTGAAAGAATGGCATTTTCAAAGTTGTTATGACAATCTGCTTCCTTCATTGAGATGCATAAGACCTAGATATTCCATTTTTTTCCAAGGCCACTTGCGTAAGACTTAGCAAATATATTGGTTATGTGGTGGATGACTCAATTGTCCTGGAATAAAATACTGCATTGACAAATCTACTTGTACTTCTGAGTTCCATCGAGCAAGCGATATTCATTCTTAAAGCAGTCATTTCCTACCAAATCCTCAATTAAAATTATTAGTTATAGTTAATAAAAGCAGTTCTATGGAGTCTTAATTACCACTCTCCATTTTCAAGTTCCTTGTTAAGAAAGACTTCGAGTTAAGAGATCAGTTTTATGTGTTCCTGTGCACCTATCACTGATAGTTCAGATTGTGAACATACTGGTCACAATTTTCTAGTTCTTCTGAAAGAAACACAGCTCTTTCAAAGACCAGCTTTTCATTCAATTCACTTTTTTCCTTTATTCTTTGAAGGAAAGGAGCCCAAAGAAACTCTGTTAATGATTTTTCTTACTCCAGCTTGAGCACATCTGAACTGAAACCTTAAATTTGAAGCATTCACTGTAAACAAAAAGGCATTTGCATCCTTCCTCAGTGCTATCTATCAAAATGCAAAGTTGATTTCTATCAGCCACATTGTTCTGGAGGGCACAGGCTTGTTCTTGTCCTCTTTTCCTCCAGAACAGGCATACCACAATAATTTTGTAAGTACTGTGTTTCTTCTAAAGCTAGAAAGCAAAGCAGTGCTTCAAGAGCTCTTGTGAAAATATAAACTTACTGTTTGTATATTTTTTGGCTTTTTTTGCCATTTTTAATTTTTCCTTTTTAATTTCTTCTCATTCATCAAGGTCATTTTTTCCAGACAATAAAGTAAATGTGGGTAGATTTGGATTAAATGATGCCTACACTTAGTGTTTTGAATATCAGTCAGATCTGGATCCATTGTCAAAGCGTATGGGAAGAGGCAGAAGGATGGAGAGTTTCACTAGGCTGCAGCAGCCAAGCTAAAGAGATGCTTTAGGGAGAAAAGAGGAGGGATAGGCTGAACAAGAATGGCCAGATAAGGACCATGTCAAAGCAGGCCACAGAGTGAAGAATGAGAATGAGCAACGAAGAACTGCAGAAACATGGAGAACTTGAAGCTCTTGGGTGTTCAGGCAAAAGGACATGAAAATTTGGATGAGGCTTGGAAGGAGTCATCAAGTGAGCTTTGGAGCTCTAGAGGTTGAGCTCACGAGGATAATGGAGGGATTGGAAGGGAAAGGATTTGGAATTGAATGAAGTATCTCTTGTCAGGGAAAGCCTAAAACCAGAATGAAATAGAGAATAAGAAATTTCTAACAGGCAATAATGTGAAGAGCCTGTGTTTGCCTGCTAGCCAGTTTTACTAGGTCTCCTAACATGGCAACTGCTACCAAAGCTGTAATATGTACAGACTACAGCTGTCTTCAAAGGGATACAAGCTTAATCCTGACACGTCTGAGATAAGAGGTTAAATGTTGGGTGGATTGGTGAGCAGGTGCAACCATGTCCTGGGAAACGTGGAATCCTCTTTTTGTGGTTTAAAAACAAATGATAAAGCAGCGTCTCACTGGAATTGGATACAAAAGTTTCTTAATCACAGATAAACGCAGTTTTACAAATTATTGTACTTGTCTGATCTGCAAGTGGGATGGCACTGTCTAGGAGACAAGTTGGCTAAGTTAGGCTAGATTCTAGCCACGCTATGCACAAACCTTATTCAGGCTTGGCGTTCTTTGGGTCCTCTCCTGGTGATAACCTGACAACCATCAGTTATCCAGTTTGATAGACAAAATCAAATTCTTGGTAGTCTCACTGAAGTTCATGTAATGCCCAAAAACTGTCATCATTGCTTGGTGCTCACAATCTGTTTGTCTGAAAGATTACAAAACAAGCATTAACTTGCTTGCATTCTTCTATCCTCAAAAGTAAGTTACTCCCTTATCCTGTTGAGTTAACTAAAGTCCACATGTGAATAGTATTGTCAGTTGGACCTAACCTGTGTGAGCTGCTACACAGCCCACTTTTTGTTCCGTTGACATGCCCATAAATATCCATACAGATTGCTTCCATGCATTGCCATTTGCCAAAATACATATACACGTTGAGACGTCCTCCAGATTTGAATATCTGAACTGATTGTTGATCAGTTAACTAATACGAAAAATTTTCCAAGTAAAATCACTGATTACAAATGTGGCATTACTCACATAGTCAATTGTCAAGTTACTTGCAACCTCATTTATCATTCTCAGGGCTGCTGTGTGCCAGAGTCGAGATTGAGTCTTTTTGTGGAAGACACTGCTTGCCATCTAGTGCCTTGCCCATAGGTTGTTATACATGTATTTTTGTACACCTGCCCTACTGCAAATCTCCTCACCACTCATTTTCCAGCAGTCTGTTGTGAGAGTCATGGTAGCAGAAGTGTTTGTGGGTGGATGGCATATGCTGGCACTACATGTAGCACATAGCAGTCCTCTAAGCACAGCAAAACAGATTTGGTATGTCATGATGTCTTTTTTTGACCTTGGTGGCCCAGATGGGCTACCCAAATATTTCCATCTGCGTTTTTTCCATTGTTTAATCCATTTCCACACAGCACTGGCTGGCATCCAGGAGCTGATATGGACATCCAGTGTAGTCCTTGCAATCGGGGCAGTAACCAAAGTGGTTGTTCTGTTCCTAGTATTGCAGTTGCCTTATGGACTCTTGCACAGGTGTTGCAGATCTCTTTCTTTTGGGCTGTGTGGCTAGCTTCTCATCCCAAATATTTGTGGCTTCAAAATCACAGTGATTTTCTTCATATTCCATAAGCGACCTGCAGGATATTTTGTACTCTACCACCACCTCAGATACAGCACTGGGTCGCTGCTGCAGTGCAACTTGTTTCACTTGTTGAAAGGCTTACTGTTATTTAACTTTGATTTTGTGCATGTGTCACTTAAGCTTGGGGTGATCCTCTCTTTTTATTCTCTTATCCTTTGAGGATAACTGAAGGCCATACCCTAACACTTTTCAACTAGGTCTAATATACTATAACTGTTGTTTTGTTGAAAGGAAGAGTGATTTTCCCCTACGTGCAAGGCTGAGGGTTCTTGAGACATCTGTAAGGCAAAGAGAGGGTTTTGAGTTGAGAGGAAAAGGTTAGATCAGTTGCAGTTCCTCAAAACAGGGGTACTTACAGTCAGGACTCTGATTTCAGGAAAGTGGTGCAGAGAGAAATTCTCCCATTCCTCCACACCATGCAGAAGAATTCCCAGTTCCTTTATCCTGTTGAAAACATATTCGTAACCCTGGAAATACAAATAGCCTAATTACCATAAGGCTATTGGACAATTATATTAGGCATATAGCATATATTAGGTTATTAAAGCTTCATATATGGATACCAGAAACCTCAAACAGCAAAAAGAGATCTACTTTGAATCACTCACAGTGGATGTTACATCAAAGCTTAAGAAATTTTTCTTAAGAATTTCAGACAGCAACCAAAGCTTCGGAAGAGGAAAAAACTGAAAGAAGAACTGTTTTCAGCAGCTGAAATGCAAAAGACATTTTGCCTGGTGAATTTTAAGCATGTATGTAAAGAAAATTTTTTGCTCAGTTTTGGCTCCAGTATTTCCTCAAGTATTCATGTGAGGGGGTTTTTTTGTAAAATTTATTGAAAATACAGACTCATGCAAGCCATTATCAGACAGCAGAAAACCAGGAGGTTTTGCTCTTCAATAAAACTGGTGACAATTTCAATTAGATTTCTCAGGCTTTTCCTCCCAGAGTCATGGTATTCTAGTAAAAAAAAATTGAATTGTTTATTGGATTCAGCTACCACATAGCTTTCAGTGTGCCAGAATAGATTTTTAAAGGGCAGAAAATAGAGAAAACCTGATGAGAAAATGATGAAATTTTCAGTATTATTCTTTGATGTTGTGAACCCATAGATCTGACACATGATCAGTATAGCTTGGTTTAAAATGTGAGATACTTTCCCTGTGTGTAGGACTGATCAATTTATCATTGACCAAAGGCAAGTGCTTTTGACCCAATGCAGTAAACAAAATGTTGTCACTCATATTTAAATTATTAGGTGACATTTCAATGTAAAAATATCTTGACACAGAGTCCTTGTGAATTACTTGATTTCTTCAGATATTGAAGGGAATATTCTCAAAAGCAAGCTGATGATTTACTTCGGCCAGTAATTATAGTCACTTCTTAGTGACCTTCAGCAAGGGCATCCCTAGTAGCAGGTGGCAATTTTTAGTCGTGAAAAAAACCACAGGTTTTAAAGTTTGTTATCAAATAAATGAATACTGTGTGACTGTAAAGGCCTGCTTGTTCCCATCAGACAAATTTTGGCCTCTGAAAACTGGTACAAACTCTGCAGCTGGACAAAACCACTGCTGCCACAAAGCAAGTGCTACGATCTCCGTTCTCCAGTGGTGTCCACACTGTTTTCCTGGAAGTCCAGTTTGGCCTCACAGGTGAGGAACACCCAAGCATTTTACTTGTTTGTCTTCTCCAACTATATTCAAGTGAGGAAACATCTTTACGGCAGGCAGTATAACGAAGTTAATGGAGATAAATTGAATTCCCTAGCAGCCAGGTTCTTCCTTGTTCTGTACACTACAGGACTGCCTGTGCTCAAACTGGGAGGCAACAATGCACATGTTGTATGTGCAATAGCCAAGGGCTCACAAACAGCCCTTGGCAAAACATGTCTGCACCTTGCTACAAAACTCCCAGTGCATTGAACAACCACTAAAAATGGGGATGTTTATGCAGATTTTTTCTAAAAGATTCTGCAATATTTCATCCTTCTTTTATAGGACATTAAATAGGAAAAATATTTGAGATGAGAATGGAAGTTTTTATTAACATTATGTACTTATATGCATCCTTTTGTACAATCTTGTATTGTCTTTGGAATACAGAATATTTTTTTCAATTTTCACAGTTTGTGTGGTCAAAAAGTACACTGTCTTCAGAGCAGAATGTGAACAAATATAATGGTATGACACTGATGAAGGAATTCCATGCCTGTAGTACATAAAAGGTCACCAAAACTGCTGTTAGTGATCAGCTGATTTTATTCAGTGACAGTTCTTTAGAATGGAAAATCAGCCATGGTTTAACATAACTCAGATTAAAAGCTGCTAAACATCCCATAAAAATAGAAATTGGAAATTAAGGACATTTTTCTTCCACAAGAGCGAACATTCTTCAAAACTCTTTGCCCTAAGTAATTGCTGTGGTTTAACCCCAGCTGGCAATTAAGTACCATGCAGCTGCTCACTCATTCCCCAACTCTGGCACACTGGGGAGGAGAATCAGAAAGAAAAGGTAATCCTTGTTGGTTGAGACCAGAACAATTTAATAATAGAAACTAATTATTGTCGTTATTATTATTGTTGTTGTTGCTGTGTATTTGCTAATAGTAATTACAATAATTGTAATTGCAAGGAGAGGAAAAGAGAATAAGAGAACCCAAGAGAAACAAGCCATGCACAACACAATTGCTCACCACCCACCAACCAATAACCAGCCCATTAACGTCTTCAATCCTCTTTCAGGTAACTCCCCCAACTTACATACTTGGCACAGCATTCTGTGGTATGGAAAATTCCTTTAGCAAGTTTGGGTCACATGCCCTGGCCATGCTTCCTCGCGGCTTTTTGTGCAGCTCCTCACTGGAAGTGCATGAGACACTGAAAAGCCTTTGACTTTGGGCATACTCTAGGCAACAGCTGAAACATTAATGTGTTATTAACATTATTCTCACACTAAATCCAAAACACAGCACTGCAGCATCTACTAAGAAGAAAATGAACTCTGTCTCATCTAAAAACAGAACACTAATCCATCTAACTCAAGTGTACTTTTTTCACAAATTGTTCTATGGGGACATTTTGACGGAAAAGTTTTAGACCGTGATACTGACGAAGACCGTAAAATTTATGTCTTCTTTCAAATGCCAAAACCAGTGAAGGAAGCATGCAACACAGACATACTTGAATCTGAGTTTTCACGTGATACTATCACAAGTTTGTCATGTTACTCCCATTATGAAATACTTATTTTATTCCGTCATCTACCCAAAGACCAATTTCAGCCCTCCTGTTCTTGCCCACACAGTAACTTAAAAAACATCTCTGTGGGATTAAATTAATTACGTTTACGTGCAATCCTGTCATTATTCAGTTTGTAAGTTTTCTAAAAGATAAACCAAGTTCACTAGATGGGACAAACCATTCTTCAATCTTGGTAAGAAGTACTTATTAAATCCCTTACTGCAAATGAACAGTATTTCATTGTCTTTGCAAACGTTACTGCTAGGAGTCTATAACTGCAGTAGTCAAGATAGATGTTTCTAATTCTTCCCTGCTATTAATAACCAGGCAGCCTGTGATCTTACTTTCCTTACAGCCTCCAAGATGAAATGATTTTTTGGTCATTATGAGTCAAGGTGCATTACTCACCTGGAATTTAGAGCGATTTTTTAATATTGTCTAATGGCCCTATGGAAGCGCTTTCCATTTATTCTGTACTTTTATTTGGGTAAGTCTTAGAGTATTGCTTAAGGTAGATGCTCCAGGTTCTAAAAATTGACCAGTCATGTACAAATCTCTGGCAAAGTTTAAAATATCAAAGAAAGTACCTCAGACACTGATTATGGCCAACAGAGCAGAAGAATTTGCAGAAGTTTTGATTCCCATTTCCTGCACTCCTACATTAAGACATAAACCAGATAGATCGATAAATGAGAACCTGTGGCCCACACAACACCTCTAACTTCACTCAACAGGTCCTTTTGCAAGAGGCTGAACATTTAGGAACGATGCTTTAAAAATTTAGATGAACAGAGCTTGCTTCATGGAATGCTCATTCATTCCACTGGCCTCCTCATTAGAGAAATGTATCCTGTTCCAGATTAAATGGTTTTCCTTCTAATTTGAAGAGGGTCTAAGAGGTCTACAGAATTATTCCTTTTAATTGATCCTTTTTTCACAGTTAAACAACATTTTACATTCAGGATTTCTGAGATGGTTTGCATGAAAAAGAGCCCAGGTAGTGCTTACAACCTGGCAGATGTGTTTAACTTTTGAAATCTTTATTTTCTGTGTCACAAAGCTGTATATACCTGTAATGTGCACTTATAAGCACTTGATCTGGAAGGAAAATATCATAATTTTTTTATTATTTTATTCTGTGGCTCGGCTGACTATCAGGATTTTTCTCAAACCTTAGAAAAGGTAAACATGTTTAACTCATTATGGTGGTTTTGCTGAATGTCATGTGGAGGTTGCTGCAAAAAATGAAATATTTTCTTCATCTTAGAAACTCTTTGGTCAGCATTACTTGAAATACCTTCTTTCTATTCATTAATTAATTGTCTCAAAAGATAAAGCAGACAGATTGGGCAAGATTGGTATCTGATCATAGGTTAGACTTCAAGAGTGCTGGCAATCTTGATCCATATTTCTTTAGTTTAGAATTGCAAAATGACTTGAATTTTCCACAGCTGTAAATAGACAGTCTTCATTCAGCCATATTTATTTAAAACCTTTAGAGATATATAAAAAATTTTTAACTTTAGATGCCATGTAATAAAAAAGCTTATCTTGATGGCAAGCCCTGAATCTGTAACTCCTAAATTAAATATCCAGATTTGATATGCAGCCAAAAAAATGACTATTTCATCCATAAAAAGACGCTGTATTCTACCCTTCTCAGGCATATAAATCATAACTCCAGAGAAAATAAGAGAGTTAAAATAGATTAAAATTGATGTGATAAAAGGCTTGAAATTACAAATGTAACCCTGCCATCCAGATAAGTGTTTTCTTTTAATTTAATTAAATCCTATAATAGTGATCTCTGTATATATATCAAAAGTTTATCTAAACAGACTGAAAATATATGATAATGGTATACAAAAATAGAGTCTACGCATTTATGGAGAGTAATGATAAAGCTCGCAAGTGAGGAAGCTGGAACACATGGAGTGAAAGATGTCCTCCCACTAAACAGTTAGCATTCAGATGCCCATTAAAATCTCAGCAGCGCAGAGGAAACAACAAGAAGTGTTTTTCTTCCGCTATTTTACTGTGACAGTTTGCAACAGCATGGAATATTCTGAAGTGTACATTATAGAATGAGTCATTCCCGTTGACAATTTTGGCCTGGTCTCCCTTTTAATGGCTTCACCATTCAGTATTTCATTAAAGATCTACCCATAAAGAGTTTGATTCATCCACTCCAAGCTACTTGACCTTGGTTTCAAGCCATCAGGTATCATGCTTTACCAGTACAGCTGAACAGCAAATAAAAGAATCCTACGAAAGTCAACATTAAAGGGAGCTGAAGAAACAGTGATGAGATTAATTAAATGAAAATCTGTTCACAATAAGAGAGATAAATGAAATTCTGGTCATTAATAAGAGATTTATAAGAAAATTTGGCATATTTAGAAAAATCTGTAAAATAAAGGACTAAGCTATTTTTTCATCACCAGAGTAAAATGGAAAGCAATCCAGCTATGAATGCTACATGCTGTGGAATTAATTACCCACTTCTACCACCTTGTGGAGACACAATATTAAATAGTATGACAGGTCCGCGTAGGAGAGAAGAGCCATCAAGTGACTATGTAATAGGCTGACACCTGACAAACATGTTTTATGAGCTATTATATCCTTCCTGTGAAGAAGGGACTCTTCAGAAGTTTCATCCTGAAGGGTAAATATGGACAGCTGTGGGATCGTCACAGTGATCAAGTGCTGTGGATCATTCAGCATGCATTTTATTTTCAATAATACCAACACTGCAATTAAATACAAAGATCTTTTAAGGGGTCGTGGACACTTAATTCTCTCACATAGACTGAAGTATCTGCAATCATCTTAGTATCACGATTGTACCTGGAAGAGATAACAACTCTATGTCGAGACTATGGACCCAGAGAGAGGGATTTACTTTTGCTTGCACATAGTCAGCAGTCACAAACTATTAAGAATGAGGGGGATTAGCTCAAATGGTAGAGCACTCACTTGGCATGAGAGAGATAGCAGGATCTATGCCCACATTCTCCAGTGTTTTTCCCCTATACTCAGCACAGGTGAAGCTGAAAGTCTAATCCTGTTTTCAGCCCCTTAGTTCAAGAAAGACATTGAGGTTCTGAAGCGTGTCCAGTGAAGGACAGCAGAGCGGGTGAAGGGTCTGGAGCATCCATCCTATAAGGAGCAGCTGAGGGAGCTGCAGTTGTTTAGCCTGAAGAAAAGAAGGCTGAGAGGGGGCCTTACTGCTCTCTACAAATACCTGAAAGCAGTCTGCAGTGTGGTGGAGTTGGCCTCTTCTCCAGGTAAGAAGTGACTGGACCAGTGGAAATGGCCTCAACTTGCACCAAGAGAAGCTGAGATTGGATATTAAGAAAATTTTTTCAGAGGATGAGTGGTCAGGGAAGTGGTTGAGTTGACCATCCTTGGACACGTTTAAAAGGCTTCAGCATGTGGTGGACTTGGCAGTGCTGGCTTAATGTTTGGACTCAATGATCTTGGAGGTCTTTTCCAACCTTAGCGGCTCCATGTCTCAGCGCAAAGCTTGATGCCCATACCAGCAACAGTAAAGACAACAAAACTTTGTATGATTTTGCAATTTGAGAGTTTCTATTGACAAACGGGGTACTAAACTCTTGCCCTGAGCTTGTCAAATGATATTATGTAAGCATGAAAGCTCAGAAACTGAATCAGTGGGAAGAGGAAGGAAAGCTCATTTCCCCTCCTCATTTCTGCTGTCTTATGTCTAGTCCCTTACCCAGCATATGAAAAGGCCTCATGAGATTAATTCAAAGTTGCATCCAGTACACGTCATGCTTCCATGAATCTTTTCTGAGGCCAGTGTTGACTACCCCATTACACAGAAAATTTAGACTATATTACACTAGGAAGCAGTGCTGACTCTAGGATAGGAAGGGGGGAGGGGTGGTTTGTTTAGGTGGTTTTCAACATTGGGCAAGATCTGGTGTGGTCTCAGTGAAAGAATGTGCCTTGGTGTCTGGCGTGCTCCTGGAAAGCATCTGGAATGAACCCAATCCAAGATATCTTAGAAAACACTGTGCTGTGAACAACAGCATGGTGAGTGGGGACAGTCAGCTAAAATGCACTGCAGAAGCGCATTTCTGGTGGAATAAGAGCTGTAGGCAAGCCTCTAGATCAGTCTTCTGGATTCCAGGAAGTTTTCAACATCAGAGGAAGAATGTCATGACTACAGGTGCAGTTTCCACACGAAATTCAGCCTACCACAAAATTCAAATACACTAAGGATGTTAAAGGAAACCTGAATATGTTACTCCAAGCTTGTAACTATCTCTAGAGCCCTGGTGCTGCAGCCCACAATATGAGTTCTCATATCAGTCCCATTCGATCCATTTTTAGTCCACTTGACATATTTTTAAAATCTACAGGTAGTTCTCAATACCCTTGTTTTTCATGCTGATTATTAAGATATTGCTACTGATATTTTGCCAAAAGTATTTAATAAAGCAACTGCACAACATGTTTATGTTCAGTATCTCTCACAAGCAATCTCCCCCCCATGGCAGCTTTAATATGATTACATCTTTTCTTAGATTAATTAATCATCATCTAAGTCCAGCATCATCTGCATGATGAAATTCCTTTATGCTATCTGATCTTCATTCCTCAGCCGTGCTGTATTCCAGCATTGTAATAGGTTGTAAAAATACCCATCAAGGATTTAACCAGCTGGTGGTTATTTTTGTGTAATGCCTTTCAGTATGCTTAGGGCCTGCTGGTCATGGTGGAAGAGCCTGATATTTTGAAATTAACTTCTTTCTGGCCTTTTATTTTTTGGTTGGTTGGTTGGTTGGTTTTGTTGGTTTGGGGTTTTTTGCTGTTCCATGAAGTTTGCAACAATGCCATGCAACAAGAATTCTTGAAAATCATAGTTCGTTCTTTTACGCCTAGCTTCAATCTCTGTATAGAATTCATATGAATAAAGGTCTATATTTGACACTATTCTAACAGTAAGTACAAAACCCCTGCAGCAGTGCTAAAGGTCTGTGACCCAGTGAAATTGCAAGGCTCACTGTTTAAGGCATTGATCACAGCACTAAGCCTGCCTGAGTTCACAAAACATTTGGACAATGCTCTCAGGCACATGGTGTGATTTTTGCGGCTGTCCTGTGCAGGGCCAGGAGCTGGACTTTCATGATTCTTGAGGGTCCCTTCCAACTTAGGATATTCTGTGACTCAGTGATTCTGTGATTTTAATCACACCAACATCCTTTCATTTCCTTCGCATTCTGGGGTTGAAAAACCATATAAATGACCATATGTGAAACACCTCTGCACCAGAGAAGACAGTGGAAAACGAAAGATGTTAAAGAAGAAAACAAAAGGGAATCTTTTATCCTTTAATATGAAGCGCTCATTAGATATAAATGTTTTGCACAACCTGAGCTATTTATGAAATTCAGATGAAAGTCCATATTGACACAAATCGAGATGTATCTCTATCTTTCAATGTCAGAAGCCAATTTATTTTCCTAAAACTGATATTCTACTTTGCTTAATGAGAATGCTCTTCTTGTGGATAACAGCTGACAATCTGGGCTAATTTGAAAATGCTTTAATGTATATCTATCTCAGAGAAAGCTTACTACAAGTTTTTCATCATGGAAGCTATTGTAGAGACAGCTGATAAAGTTTTAAATAATATTTTACAACAAAATCACTTAGATCTCCTTAGGTAATTTCTTCATTTTAACATAGAAATTAAAGGAAAATTAAATATTTCAATTTAGCATTTTTCTTAGCAATAGAAAACTTGGAAATTCAATTTTTTACAATCTTATTAGAGCAGCTTTATTCTGCATTTGAATTGAATCATTGCATTGGTGTAATTGTCACTCTAGAAATTTTGAGAAGAGAATACATGTTCTCTTAGATATCTCTTTCAATAATCATATCCTAAAGATATGGTTAATCAGACTCAATCAAAGTAATTTCAATTTCATTTTTTGTCAAGTACACATAATGTGGCAGCTATCTAGCAAATGATAATGAAAATTTGTTTGGAGTACATCTTCGTGGAATAGAGCTGTGAATAGCATCAGTTTCCCTAGGTAATGTTAAAGGGGGATTCTTATTATAAACTGAAAATTGAAAAAAAACTTAAAAACCTGGTTACAAACAATTTGTTTGCCATGGGGAGATTTTTGTTTTTGTTGTTCCTGTTTGTGCCTTACAAACAAACTATATCCAGCCTTTATATACTGACTGAAAATTTAAGCAGCTGTTCTCAAAAAGACTAGTAACGACAGTTTTTCTATTCCTATTTACTTCATCTTTTCACCAATTAGTCTTCCATTCTGAATTATTCCTGATACCTGTAGAAATAAAATTTGAGCACCAGCATCATAGTAACTTACTTTTCTCAAGTCAAGTAGCTGTGTATTTTACCAGTTGTGCTACAGTCTCAGGTGGCTTTTACAGATGCATGTCAACAAAACTACAAGCCAACAGTCTATTAGTGGCTATTTCATTGAAGACAGTGCAAAAATTGACTTTGATTTAAGAGTGAGTAATTAAGAAATGGAACAGGGAGAGATCAAACAATCTGCTTGCTTACAGAGTAGTGGACTCCAGAACAGCTAAGTAATCACACAACACAAAGATCTCTGACCTGTGTCTTCATGGAGCATTTTAATTTCTAAGGTTTTCAGCCCTAGCCTCTTACACCTGAAAAAAGGATTCCAGTCACATGCATTATTTTAGTCTGGTGTTCATGAGAACAGAGTTTTTAAGATTTCTTTATCTTTTAATGCTAGTAGATGCAAATCGAAGATAAATTAAAAATTACCTGCTAAAACCAGAAATGCCAACCAGGTGATAAGAGCATTTAAAAAAATGTAACTGCTCTAAAGTGTGTGGTTCAAGTCCTGATGAAGGTTTGGTCATGAATTCTTGCCACTCCCAGCCCAGTAAGATGTGTGAGAGGCTGAAAAAATTCCTATGCCCCATGGCCCAGTTCACTAGTAATCATTCTGCCGTTCTGTGATGGTTGAAGAGACCACTCAAGATCACAGAAACCACAGACAGCCCACAGACATCATAAAGTTCCTGAAGCTTTGGGGTTTTTTTAATGTGATAAACTCTATGGCAGTCCAAGTAGTCACTGAAGGAATACTTTAAGGCAAGTTCAGAGATCACAGAACTGCAGAATACGCTTGAAGTGGCCCACAAGGATCATGGAGTCCAATTCCTGCACAGGACCATCCCCTGACATCCCCAAAAGTCACACCATGTACCTGAGAGCACTGAGATCTCACATATAAAAGAAACAAGGAAAAGAATCGAGATGCTGACCAGGTGGATTCCTGCTTGAGAACCTTCACGGCTGTAGTGGTGAGACTCCTAAGCCATTCAAGGTATGTCACCTGTCATCTGACCTTACTAAAAAGTTCAAGAGAGTAATTTCCTCTTCATAGTGAAAAAGCAGCTTTCTTTGATAGATGTTACACTTCTGTTTTAGAAATATCACTCTTGCTCTGTGCCTCACAGTGAAACTTCCTCTAACTTTCTTGATGCAAGGGAAATGTTGATTTCTTATTTGAAGCACTAAGGAGACTACCTGACATATCTTTTCTCTGTGATGGGTAATTAAAGAAAATAGGGACTATTCCACTCACTGCTAAAAGCTGTTGAATTTAAAAACCATTTAAAAGAATGTAATTAACCGTTTGAAATCTTGTACTGAGTCAGTAGGGAATTTTGCAGCTTTGATAAATTTAATTTTCATTCAAATTGAGCATATTTCCTTTTCTTTAATAGTTTTAGATAAGATGTGATAACAAATGGTTATTTAGAAAAACGTAAAATGGCTTTAAGAGAATGTTTGGATTTTTATTTTATTTGAGATTATATTTTACCCAATTCCACATGTCTCTAATCACATTACACAACGAGGCTCATTCCTTTTCTCAGTATTACTACAGTATATTAGAAAGTGGTATTATTTTGTCTCCAAAATAATCTTGTGGAAAAAAAAAAATGAAATCCAGGGATGTCAACAGAAATCAAGGACACATATTCCACCTGAATGAAAACTGAATGGAATGTCCAGTTATTTACAATTCACATTAAGCAATGTACCCTGTAAACCTTCTAGTGAAGTTAAATGTTTACATAGCTCCGATGATTTTTTCATTACAACTGGGGAGCATTTTTGCTCAGTGTACCATGACTACCCATCGGAGAGCTAAAGCCTGAGAAGTTTCTTTCTGAAGTAAGAGTCAAATAATTCTCATCTGAAGCGGTGCACAGTTCAATATTATTAATGTCTTGCAACACAATCCTGCAGAGTATGGATGAGCGTTTGGTCATGGAAATTAATTTAGTCTTTGAACACTGAGGTATTTTCCTTGCTCTATGGATAGATATATCATAGATTTGCTTGACAGGTTTCTTATATTTCTCCAATATGGTCAGGATCTTGGTGAAGTCAGAACGCACAGAACATGAGAGTCTATATGTGCAGACACACATAATCAAGCTGGGCACCTCAGAACAAAGGTGAGACCAGTTCCAGCCCAAAGAACTGGCACTATAATTAAGATAGATAATACAATGCATTCTTGGTGTCATAAATATTCTCATTTATTGACTTCATCCCCAACCATGGAAATTTGATTTATGATCCTAACCACGAAAATACAATTTTGTACGTCTATAGTAGCAGGATAACAAGCTGGATAAAGGATAGAGGAATATGAGTTGCATCCCCAGTGCATCTTACAGCCCAGAGAAGCCAACATAGAAACAAAAGGAATGCAATGCAAATTGTTTTGTGATGCCAGAGAGATACAGTTTAACTTGGAGAAGATTGGCTTTTACGGCCTCAGGTGCAAGCATCTATTTCCAGAATGAACAAAGTTTTCTTGTGAAGCCATTCTTACAAGTGAATTTTCCTCAGCCTTTCATATCATTGAGTTTTTAGGGAGTAAAGCTGTTTTTAAGGGTCATTACACTAGCTTCTGGGCATATGACAGACTTCGCTGCCACAATGAAAAGAAATAAATTCAGATAACCAAGGTTTAGATGTTGACGCACAACATGTCCTTGGGAAAATCAACATTCAAAGTAAAAACTAACTGCTTTAAACCATATTTTGTTGGAGTACTCCTCAGTTCAAACACCACTGTAGCTTTTTTTTTGCATAAATGCACACATCTATTCAAAGCAACAGTGCCTCCAAGCAGGTTTTTGACACTGTTGAATTTGGTTTAGTAATGTACAGCAGAGTAAAATGACATATTACAATAATTTATTTAATTTTTTTTAAATGGAGTAACTCACTGAGTGAAACTCTTTCTAACCTCTCCAAGCTTTATTTGAGTGAAGTGGGAGTGTGCTCTTCAGCTGAACAGAGCCCTGCGTGACTCAACTCTGCTTCCACAAATTGTCAGATACAAAATTACGTGTCTTGTTTGCATTATCATGCACAGGGATGTTTACCACTTCACACTTGTTTTTCCTAAAATAACTAATATCCATAATATCATCTGTGCTACCAGCAAATGTCTCACCAAAAACTATAGTTAAGACAAAACTAACACACAATATTTAAACTCTGTTTTTATATATTTACATTTTCTAGCAAGATGTTTTTGAAACATTTTGTGCAAGTTAGATGTAAATGAGCAATAAAAGTCTTCTTGCTCTTGTGAAGAAATATCTCCTATGACACATGCATTTTCTCAATTGTGAAAACATTTGCTTACTGAGAACAGTTCACATTTGCCAACTTCTGTAGGATTATAGATTACCCACATCAAGCCAAACCCTGGTCTCTCATTCACTGGGCTACACTTTTCATTTACAGCAGTAAAAATCTAGGGAAATTCCTTTATTGAAATTTACTCTGATGACAGCTTTACAGTGCTTCACTGTGAAAAAGATTTTTAAACCTTTCAAGCCTCTCTTCTAATCCCATTTCCAAAGCATTGCCAAGATTCTGTTGCCCTCAGAGATAAAAGAGTATAAAATTATAACAAATTGTAGGCATTCCACATAAAGATATTAAGCACACTTATCCCAAAAGTTGTGTGAAACAAACAGAGTTAGAATGGCTTACCTAGAAGATCCTGTTATGGACTAATTTACTTCCCATTATGCTGGACAAAATTAAATACCACACTTTATTTATTTGTCTCTTTTTTAAGGAAGACAAGCTGGCATTTTTCACAAGCAACCTGAAGTGTTTTGACCAGCAACCTAAGTGCAACATGAAATGGTTTTCCTACCTAGGCACAGTAAAATATTTGAATCTTGTGGGGAAGAATTAGAAAGGAAAAAGATCTTGAGCTGTTGGCATGTGATGACAAAGTATTAGCACTAAGCAGAAAGCAAAATCATGATTTAAACAGAAGTCAATGGTTGACCCCAGTTGTAACGGGCCAAATCTCTCCATCCTTATTGTAATTGGCATCCCAGACCTGTCTCAGGTTCCCTGTGATCCTGACACTGCTCGACATTTGTGATGGCCAAAGAGAGGACAAACTGAGGCAGTACCATGACCATATCATGTCCATTCTGTACACCTGGGACCATACCACGAGAGAGACTGTCATGGCCAAATTCTCCATTTTGGGGACAACTCTCTGCAATGCGCTCTAAAGCCCATTTTCCTGTCTCTTCAGTTCTGACTGGAGTTTTAAGCACCAGTTTGGGCTGGTGGCTGATTTAACTGAGTTTCAATGAAGACAGCAAAGTTAAATCTAGATTGCAGGAGGTGTCAGCCCACAGGTGCCAAAGGCATTCCCTGGCTGCCAATGAAGAGAAGAGAAAGATCAGCCTGCTGGAGAACCGCAGGTGTTTGTTGTCACTGTGAATTTTCAGGAAAGCTCTGAGGAGTTGAAATGTCAGGACACATCCTTACACCATATTCTTCTTTTTTCTGTGGAAAAAACTCCTAGATTTCTTAAATAACAAGGTTTTGTACCAAGAGGGAAGGTCAGTGATGCAATTGGAGCACTGCAGGCATTTGCCATTTAAGGGGAAAGAAAGCAAATTAGAACATGACAGAAACAGAGACATAGAAAAAGTCAGATTATCACAAGGACAGGACAAACATACTGAAAGGACAGCACCAGCCATAGAGGGCAACTGTCACCCGTGCAAACATGAATAACGAAAAAGCAGGAAAGATTGGCAGGGTAGTGAGAAATTAGGTGAACTTTGAGGCTGATACAGAAAACAATAAACAAGAAAGCTGAAAGATTCTTGTTGCTATTCTTTAGTTCAGAAAAAAATGAGAAAGATGATGGTATAACATTTATATGTGTGTGTTTGTTTACATTTTAAAAAATCCACATAGAGGAGACCCTGCACAACCAAATCCTGGTCTGGGCTGACACAACCAACCACAATTTTATCCTGTCTTTTAGATTTTTCCATATACAGCTCCAAAGAGAAAGTAAACTTTCTCCTGTCAGTTTTTGTGACCTACTGTTAGCTTAACTGTAGCACTATTACTTCAGATCAATTGACCTTGTATTAAATTTGTTATTTAGCATTAACAGCTTTTCTTCCTTCCTATTTTCTTTCTCCCCCTTTACTCCCAGCTCTTTGTACGCCTGTGTATATGTACGCAAGTGAAGATGGTCTATACTTTAGTCTTTCTTTTTAGGCTTTTTCTCAAAAGACTGACCTTATTTACCCTGAAGGTTTCCTCCTATTCACATTTGAACATATCTCTTCTGAACACAGATGTCCTTCAAATTAGGGGCTTTGTTAAATGCCTGCTACAAAACTGTTTCCCTGACATTACTCCTATGTGATCAGTTCAAGGTGAGAGCAAAAACTTTTTATTAAACTGTGGCTTTAAAAACTGTCTCTTGAGTCTCAGTCTAGTGCTTCAGCCAGGGTAGTTTCACCCCAAATGCGCAGTTATGATCTCACCGTGCCTAAGAAGTACCTGCAGATACCCATGGCAAGCCATGGGCACAAAATAACTGAGTGAGAATGTAGTCAGTCAAGCAGCAACCATTTTAACTGTGAAGAACCATCTCATAATGTCCATAATCTATACTTTCTGAGTGAGATCAGCACATATCTGTAGGCAGTTTAGTGGCAGCTTAGCTTGTAGCATAGGACAAGTCATTTCTCTTTTGGCTTTTGAGATTTACATTTCTTTACATTTTGAGATATTTTATTGTGAGTCATCAGCTGGGATGTAATATAAGACTGAACATCTATATTTTATTATCATTTCTACATTATTCCCAACTCCTGAAGGTTTAAAATGATGTCTGTTTCCCAAAGAAAAAAAAAAAGAGAGAGACATGACTTGCAAATGAATGGAGTGTGTGAATCAGGGGTCAGAATCAAATGTTACAACTAGTAGCTCTCTAATGGGGTGTGAATGATTCTCACTGGAAGAAGTGACTCAAAGAAGGCTTCTGGTTTAATTCACTCAAAAAATAGTGAGGCTTCTTGACAGAATATCCTTTGTTCCTCACATCTAGAAAAGAGTCAGAAAATTCTCAGTGCAGAAGTACCTTCTGAAAACAACTTTTAGGATCAATTCTAGCTTTACAGAACTGTAAATGCATTAAAGCCAGTTGAGTTATATGACTAAAGACCTGTAATAAATTAACTCACAAAGATCTCGGACAAGCACAATCATAAGCAGTTCCAACAAATTTTGAAGAAGAAAGGGTTTGGGGAAAAAAGGCAATTCAGGAAATTAGCTTATCGAAATCTGTGTTTGTGGCTGATGTAGAGTGTAGAAAATACACATTCTGTGTTTTACATTGTCTTCATTTAAGTTGGCTCATCATTTTTGCTAAGCGTTTTCCTTCTTTCGTATAAATTTGGCCATGATTTCCCAACCAGGCACAAAAAAACTTCCCCCCCTATTAAACGTGCTTCAGCAAAAGGGTTCAAGTAGGTGTTTGAGAAAGCTGGGCTTAAAGAAGAATGGTAAGAGTAAGGGAGATGTCGGGTGACTTTAACTGTTTTCTGGCATTTCTGCCATTTTAAGACTAGAAATGTATGTAAGGTAATCAATAAAATGGTTAATTATTCTTCTTGATTAAAATAGTTTGATTTCTAATTATAATCAAAGGCAGGTCAGAAGACAATTTTGTGCCCTTGCTTGGCTGAGCTTTGTGACTTCAAGCTCAGAGACAGAGAAAATACTCAGTGTATGCAAGTGAAAAATGTCCAGTTCCAATGCACGAATTTTCCTGAGACTTTAATAGTTTTAAATTTTAATAAGGGAAGGATTTTTATCACTTCGAGGACCGCTCCCACGGCACTTCTAATGTTACATCATATAAAGACTGTCTTCATAGGGAAATTGGCCAGCAGAACTCTAGTGGGAAAACTATGTCACATAGCTACGTAAATCCCTATGCAGGCACTTTCTGCATGAGTACCTGATCTGGGGAGCTGTGGGGTGGCTGAAATCGCCGCTTTAACCCAAAAGCATCCCCTGAAAGGGATGCCCTGGGGGTGCAGCTCGGCACCTCGCAGGCCGATTTCCTAGCCCCCGTGCCGATGGTTGGCACTGAGACACAGCCCC
>VZRR01007357.1:360860-422343 GCA_013398015.1 Oreocharis arfaki | reverse complement strand
GAGTAGGGGGAGCTTATTTATTCTCTGAGTTGACCCACCAGCGCAGGGGGTCTCCTGCACCAGGGGTTTCTGGCATCCCGGCTTCTACCACTGCCAGCTCACCCACCCCAACAAGTACCAGTGCTTTTTCAGTACAGTTTTTCACTTTACCAGGTAATGCTGAAATTCTGCTGGCCTTGCTGTTGCAATACAGCAATACCTTTGGAGTGCTGCTGCCAATCTGTCCTTAAAAATAAGACCAAAATACTTATACTCAGTTGGTGATGCAGTTACATTGGGGAACCCTGATTCTGGCATCGCTTGTACTGATCTACAACTCAGAAATCACTATAATGAAACCAATGAAGCTACTCTGCATACAGGATCCCAACAACTCTCCTCTTTGTTCCTTTATTTTGTATAATTCACTTTTGTTAGGTATGTTTAAATATAGATGCTTAGAAAACCAAAATGTGCTGAAAGCAATTAGCATCTTCATGCACTAAAATAACTCAGCAGCAGAATAATCCATACGTCAATCAGATGGTTTGCTTAAAAACCTGTCATTAAGCAATGAAGCAAGACGAGATACAAAAGTACACATTCACAGCAATAATAAAAATAGTAAGATTTTCAAACAATAAGTGATTTTGTGAAGTTACAGTGTATGCTGGTGAAGGCAAATAACGAATATGCAGATTAAGTCAAAAGAAAACAGTTGAAATACAGTTTGAGAATGCCTGAAAAAGGAAGTAGAAGTGCATAAGATGAACAGCAGGAACAGAATAATTGATCTAGTTAGTGAAACAAAAGTAGAAGTGATAGTTCTGTACTAAGGGAGAATGAGAGCTGTCGCCTGCTGGGAGACACTGAAAGAGAGCAGAAGTGGGAACTTTATTACAAATAGAAATGTGAAAGCTCTTTAGGCAACAAGAAACAGAAATTAATTTCTGCTTTGAAAACAGAAAACTGGAGAAATTTGAAAAATAAACAAACTGCAGGGAAAAAAAGCAATTAATAAAGTGAGAAAAGGATCTAAAGTGTGACAGAAGAGGCAACTGAAGAAGGGAATTGTGAGTAATGCTCGTTCTCGGAAAAGGATAACTACCTTCAGAAAATGGATCAAACTACACTTGCTTCTTCAATAAAGTTGATAGAGCTGTGGTATTACTTCCTAGAGCTGAAGAAACAGTAGAAAAAACAAGTCCCTCACTGACAGATTCTGATTGTCTTGTAGAACTTAACTACCACATAAATAAGCTAAAATTTGGGCAGTCACAGTAACATCCTTTGAATCTGCTAATTCTTTGTACTGTTCATGGCAAGTGTACTCCATTGGGTGCAATTATGATTGTTTATTGAATAATTGCTGTCCTTGTCAAACGTTTGCTTGAATATTTGCCTGCACTGTATAACATTTTTACTGAGTAATTGTCTGCTGTGGATAATAGCTTCACTCTGTAATTGCCTACTCTGAATAATGTTTTCACTGAATCATTTCCCATTCAATGCAATGTTTTACGGCATGATTTTCTTTTCTGAGTCATGTTAATGTAAGTTAGTTGCTGAATTACATATAAAGTTACAGTTGGATCAAATCCGAGTTTGTCTAAGTGCAGTGCATTTTGATAATTTCAAAGCCTGTGGCAGTGGTGGTGTTATTTCCTTTTTAGATAAAGTAGAAAGTGGTAAGCAGTTGGAATTCAGTATTAGAGAGGCTGGAGATATAATGTGGTAAGAGAAGGAGGTTGTCTTCAAAAAAAGAGGGGAAGAAAAAGAGAAAAAGTGGGCAAAAAGAGAAAGAACTATAGGGGAAGTAACTGAATTTTGAGAAAAGAGTTCTAGGAGAAAGGAGAAACAGACAAAAGGAAGAAATTAAGACAGGCTTTAAGTGAGTAGGCAAAGAACCAACCCCAGGGAACAGTAAAAAGCTGAATTAAATGGAAGTAATATATACCAATGATGCAGACATAACGGTCAGCCTGGTGTTCTCTCACATTGCCTCTGCATTAGAGTAACCTTATAAAATTAGCAGCTAACACTTTGCAGTGGAGGGAAGACTGAAGGTGTTAAATACATCCTAAGGTAAAAATGCCAGTGTTCCCATCACAGGCTTCATTCCTTTCCCTTTTTCTTTATTCAGCCCTGGGCTCCACTTCTGCAGCATAAAGAAATCGGACTGGAAAACAATTGGGCTACTGTGGAAATAGTTAACCTGCTGAGGAAATTTTCTCTAAGCTTGGAAACACTGGGCTCTGACTTGCCTCTGTCCATGTCGGTGGTGAGACTGGAGCCAAACAAGAAACAAAGTTAATGTCTGAATATCCCTTCATCTAGACTGATGTGTGCTCATAGGAAACATCTGTAAATTCTACTAATTTTTTACACTTCATGTGTTTGAGCTTTTATTCCCTTCTTCCCCTGTAATTTTTCATTAGATTAGAGTAGACTGAACCAACTTCCATGAAATATGTTATTCTTTCCTGTTCACTTCAAAGAGTGGAAGCATATTCCCTTCTAATATATAAATAGGCATTATTACACTCGTTATTAGTTGGGATCTATTCCTGCTATAGGTCAATTGACTTTACGTGACCTTATATGAGACCAAAGATAAATTTGTTCATTTCCTATTCTGAACCTTTCTTTTGCATATGCTTTTGTAAATGAAGTCTACTGGTTTCTTTGTTTTCTGTCAGGGATGGTGTTGCTCCGCTTAGTTTTCTGAGGTCTTAAAGCTAAATTGCAAAATCACATGAAGAAATAACTAATATCTGAATGTCATTTTGAGAACCAGTCTAATAGTTATTTTCTTCTTTAGTTTCCATATCTACACACTTTTATTATGGATGTTCTGTAAACACTTTTGCACAAGAGAATACTTTCATTGCATTACAGAATTTGAAGATGATGGCTGTATAAAACACTGAGAGTTGGAGGTACCCAGGATGTCCAGTTCTTCCTCCATTGTTATCATATTGCTTTATAAATCACTTCCATAACCCATATGAAAAGAGGAAAACAGCAATGTGTCTGATAATAAAGAAGTTGCATTGATATTAGAAGTCCTGCCTATTTCTACCTAATTCACATTTTACAGCATGAATTCAATATGCTTATTATTTTTGAATGACATTAATAAGTTGTGAAAGCAGGTCTAACAAGACGAGCTCTGAGAGCTTTGAAACAGTAACATTTAAGACAGAATATGCAATAAGTATCTCAGTACTTCCTACTTAATTATATGAGAACACCTGGTGCTGTATCCAATGAAAGAAATTACATGAGTCTTCTGGACATTGGTCTTCTGTGCCAAGGTGCACAAGAAACCTTCTGAAATATACATTATGAAGTTGATTATGATTTTGGTCTTGCTGAAAGCTGTTGGATAGTCATCAGTAAATATAAGAAAAAAAGGTGCAAATATCTTTGATTTTTCTCTGCTTCCATCTCTTTGAGATAACTCACTAGAAGTCAATCAGGTTTGTATGCAGAGCTTTCAAATGAATATTTCTTTCTGTTATGTCACTTTCTTAATAAATAATGATAGCCATTGGACATTACCTTTATAAACCATGACTTAATAGCAAAACTGAACGTTTAAAAACTTGTCACTCAAAATCATGACAAAACTTGCCCTTTCTTGTTGCAGTGCTAGGTGTTGCTTAGCTGCTGCAGCTTTCCCTGGGAGCGCAGCGGGGGCTTCTTGGGACAAGGCAGGGATTCTCTGCCCTCCTGCAGTCCATCTCGGACTCCCCGCACCGCTGCTCCAGCTGCCAGCCTGCAACTTCAGTGATGGCAAAGGAGGTGAGAAGGCTCTCCTCATGGCACTGCAAAGGTCTTTATTCCATGCTGCCTCCCCAAAGCCTGGGGCCAGCACGCGGGCTGGCCCCCAAAGGCAGAGGAGAGGAGCTGCTGGCAGGCTGCTCCCAGGGGCAGAGAGAGGAGAGAGAGAGAGAGCCACATGGCCTGGAGCCTCAGTTTACCCAGGTACCAGGGGGGCGGGGAGAGCACATGGGCAAATGGTTTCAGGGCACAGGGGTGGTACATGGGCGGTGTTGGGATACAGGAACCAATAGGGAAACCTCGAGGAGTGGCCAGGACTAGGGGCAGGGGAAGGAGGGAGACCCCATGGAGAGGGCCGGAAGTGATCAGGAAGAGGGGGTACAGTGCCACACTTTCTCATGAACTTGACCAGAGGGCTGTGGTGGGTGGACACCACATGCACACCAGGGTACTCTATCATTCTCTTCCCCAAACTGCACAAGGGAGAGAAAAAAAGATGGAAAATTACTCATAGGTTGAGATAAGGAAATTTACTAAAGCACGGTGTTCCTTGTACCACAGTAGGTTCAATAGAATAGTGAAAATAGGTGAACAGTGCTTCTCCAGCAAGGTTTGATCTCCACAGAGGAACGACATTAAAATAACATCGTACATTGTTGAAAGGCAAGAATGGAAATAGAAAATGCCAGAATACTCTTTCAAATATTATGTAGTTCTCTACCTCTCACCTAATCCCATGATCCTCCATGAAGTGAGGACATTAAATGAACTTTGTTCAATGTTGAAAGGCAAGAATGGAAATGGAAATTCTAGAATTCTCCTTCAGATCTGCTACAAGTCCCCACCCCTCACATCATGCCCAGGTAAAAGTGCCTACTGGAGTATTTCAGTGCATTATTTCTTTTCTCCCAGAAACAGAGTTTCATTCCACTTACAAAGTAGACCCTTTAGGGGATAGCCACCACTTCAACCTTGAATTTAAAAAAACAAGGAAAATTTCTACATTTAGCCTAATTATGGTTTTTTCAGAACACCGAATAACCTAAAAGCTTCTGTTTAGGCCACAGAGGAACTATATATGCAATGATTCCCTTACTAAGGGCACAGGACAGAAGAGGAATAACCTCTACCTTGGGCACTAAGGCTTCACTTCTAGCTCAGGAAGTCCTTGACACACAAGTCACTGAAGACTAGAAAGTTATCCCAGGCAAAGAACTGCTGTATGGGTTTCTCAGCTCCTGTGTGCCTAAACTGAATTTGGCTTGGTAAAACTATTCTGGCTAAACACTTTCAGACCTTCTCGTAGGACCAGAAAAGGACCACATTTCTTGGTTAATTCCTGCCACAGGAATTGGTTTGATGTATGTGCCAGATATGTTTAATTTCCACTTGTACAGGTAGTCTGGGTGTCATGGATAACTCTGTGTTTATACAAATCAACTATTCACAGACCTCCTTCTCTGTTTTTTATTTAAAGTAGTAACTGTCGCAAACCTATGTTGCATCCTGCAAAATGGAGAGTAATTTAAAAGACCCCACAGAGCACTGTCAGGTATTTTGCTTTTTTCTTTGATATTCAAGCTTTCAGGCGAATGAATAAGGCTTTTCCAAAATTGTTGGTACCAAAGACTCGAATTCCAGTCTTTGGAGTCTACAGAATTGAGTTGAAGCCACAGCAATTTCCTCTCCTTCCCTTCCTTCCAGTAGAGTCTTCTCTGTTTCCCTGGAGATGCAGGTGTGGTGCAATCAGCTTTTCTCTCACACAATTTCAGTGTGCTTTTGGTTCTAGCCAGAATTTGTATATGAGTGAACAAAATAAGAAAACTTGGCAGTGATAGGATAGCCGTATATTCCATACTTCAGAACTTTGGTTCTGAGCCTGCTGATCCCTTAAGTTCTTTATGAAAATAGGTTCCATTTCAGACTTGGGATGTGTCCTGTGACACAAGTAACTGTATGGATAATTAATGCACAATGCGACAATGGCACTTTTGGGAAATTGCTTGCAAAACACCTGTTTGTTGACAGACAATATTAGTTCAAGTGCTTGGTTGGCTCATTTAAAATTGTTCTATAGTAGAGCTTCAAGAATAGGTACAGTATTAACAGGAGTGCCAGGTGATCATATAGCTATGGCATTGGCAGGTATGGCAGCATGTCCAGTCATACAGCCACTCACCCAGGGCACGGCCATGGACTTTGCCTAGTCCTAAAGAGAAGAGAAGCTCTAAAAAGAGAAGAGCTTTGTAGCCTTGGCCACCATTTCTCCTCAGATACCATGGTTCCAGGAGTTACTTTCACAGTTGTTTCGAAATACTGTCTTTCTAAAATTATCTGGCCTTCAGAAGTTCCTTTCTGATAAAAATAGATGGCAATGACTGTCAGTGGGCTAGTTCTGGCTTTTATCACCATCAGCTAAAATAAAAACAAAAAATGTCCTGCAGAGAAGTTCCCTTCTTTTTTGTTTGGAGATTCAAGACCAGTTTTCTCACCAGCCTTGGAGGCCTGCTGTGCCACTCTAATAGTACAAGGAAACCATGGAGCTAGTGAATCCAGCTGGCAAAGGATTTTTCAATCTAAGGAAATCTCTTGTTGGCTGTCAGCCAGTGTACACAGAGCAGAAAGCAGCATTGGACAGAGAATGGTAGATTCACAAAGGATTTCAGTATCTTGTGGCATTTCCGATTTGCAGTGCAAGACGGTATGAAATTCTCTGCCAAAGAAAAGAGTGCCTTGGATCTAAAGCAGCCCATCAGGATCGCTGGAGGGGAGCTGGGCCAAGTGCTTGATGATGTTTGATTGGAACAGCGTCAAGATTGCACCATCTCATTTCAAGTTTGATAAATCAAATTGATAAATTAACTCGGAGCAAGTTATGCTTGACTCTTGCCAAAAACAGCAAATGGATAGCTTCCCCTTCCTTCAGCGTAGTGGGAGTGAGGAGTGAGATTGTAATTTGGTCTCTCAAGCATCTTTTACACAGAGTTATTAGGAACCTTCTTGTGAAACCTTATTTGAAATGCTCAGTGTCCACTGGTAGTGTCTTACTAAGAGGTCTATTTAAGGTTAAGACTCCTCATGAGGTATTACATTTGTCTCAGTCAAGACCTTCTCCTTTGTATCTATCAACTTGGACTCATATATAGAATTTATTAGTTTCACAGCCTCATCCACAATCTGTCCTCAAGGGATATGTCTCCAGAGAAGACATATTCAGCAGCAGATGGTTAAGTGTTATTGCCATCCAGCAAAATCACAGCCATGCAACCCCCCCCAAGAACTGACTGCTGATACAAGGCTTTTTCCTAGGATACAACTGACCTGACATTGACATGTCTGCAGCAGTAACCAGCTTTCCTAGGTGTCTGTATAATCCCTAGCTTGACCAGCTTCTGATCCTGCCTGGAACATCTCTAATCCCATTAGTAGTATGTAACGGGAGTAATTTGAAATTATATGGATTCAGTGAAGGGAGGAAAATAGTATATATTTCTGACTCCAAATATCTACCTCCATGTTCTCGGTAGAAAATTAATGGATGTTAGTTTCTCCCTCAAAAGTTTAGTTTCAATCACATTAAAATTTTCTGTATGGCTCCTTATTGTTCATCAGGAAGAAAATTGTGCTGTTATTACACTGTTACTTGAAGATAAAACATATTGCAAATGGCCATCACTTCATTATGAGTGACAATAATGATTCCTTGGCGAAGAAGACCTGCATTTAGGTATGCAAGAGCTCGTGCCTCCTAAGGATATATTTAAATCTGAGCAGTCACAAACAACTAGAATAGATACCAAACTGACTACATGACCATTTTTCTTAGAGATTAAAATGGCATATTGATGGTGATTACTGTAATCTCATTTTAAGTACCTCATAAAATGCTTGAGAGGTTTGAAGCAATCTTGACTTCAGAAGTTTTCTTCTAATTACAAGCCCTGTATACAATTTGCCAAAGATGATCTACTGTCATTTCACTCTGCCTGGAGAAGGATGATGTAAATTAAGAAGGGTAAAGGAGAAGCATTCACAGGCTGACCTGGATTCAGAAACAGAGCACTCATATTCATCTTTCACAGAATCTGAATATGAATGAGGGTAAAATCTTCCACTTTCTTAAGGTCTGGACAGCTCTTCCAAGACCAGTAGTCCAAGTCTCTTCTAAAGCTGTCTAAGATTCCCTGAACTTATTCGCTCGGTTCAGTGAAAAGATAACTGAATAGAATTCACTGGTCAGCATCCTTGCCAGGCATGGTGATTGTCATTTTTCCTTAGACTATCTGAGTTAGCAAACTGCTACTCCATGACAGTTACCACTGGTTTTCCCATATCCTTTAATTTCAGCAAGTCTCGCACGGTAAGAAGCTGTTCATGTAAGTGGATCAATTTTCCTTGATGGGCAGAAACTCTGGGAATGTGCGTGGCCTGAAGAATACAACCTAGCAGATGCTAAGCAGCACAGATGAAACTTCACCCTGGTCTTTGCATAATACGACTGTATCAGTAAAGACTTTTGAGACTTGTTCTTACATGGTTAAATTCAGAGAAGTTCTATTCAAATTGTAAATTTTCCAACTTTTTCTTCATCCCCTGCCCACCACAAGACAACCATTTGGTGATATGAAAGCTCCCTTTTTAAAGTGGAGTATGTGGTAAAACATCTGATGTCATTCCCTAGATAAAGGAATAACACTGATTTAGAAAGTATGGCTCTTAAATTCTGTTAAAAGAATAAGTTTGAGTCCCCTCTGCCAGCTTACATTTCCAATGCTTTTAATAAAAAGACTTAAGTTTGTGTGTCACTCTCCAAATCACTTTGGCTACATCTATTCTTCCAAATTATCAGTTTTTCATAGTATTTTCCCATTTCATTTTGGGGGATTGGGGGAGGTCCTATCTCATAACTGTATTTTAATCTTCTAATTCCCAAATTATGACTTCTTTCTGTTTTGGAAATATTTGAAAAAAAACGCATGTACTGGAGACTTATAAGCAAACAATAACAGGACTATGGGTTTGATTAAAAATATTCATTCTGGATACATTAGACCTTATGGCTTTCAATACTTTCAACTTAATCACTTCCTTTTAAGTTGAGCTTTTAAAATCGATCCTTTTCAAATTAAAACTTAGCTTCTAATGTATGAATAGGGGGAGTTTTGCTTGTTTTCAGTGGTCAGACGGTATGATTTACTTGTGCTTTTTCTAAAACAGAAGTTTTGAGGCACATAGCAGATTTACAGACAGCAGGTCAGATGAAGACAGTCCAGATATGGGTAGCATAGTTTCCAAATCCCTTTGATTTATGATGGAACACTAGCCCATTTTTTTTCTCAGTTTTTCAGACTGCCTAGTTTTAGGATGAACTATATTCTATCATAGCACAGAGGCACAGACTCTGCTAACTGCAACATTGCAAGAGTGATGATTTTAGCTTTACTTATCCAAATTTAATTGAGATAGAAGAGAGCCAACTGGAATTATCATAAACATCGAACACGGCATGCCTTTTATCCGGTTACCTATTAAGCTGGTCTACCCAGTCGAAACTTCTCCTGTTACAGCTTGTGCCTGTTGTGTCTCATCCTCCCACCACACACACCACTGTGAAGACGCCAGCTCCATCTTCTCCATAACCCCACTGCAGGTACCAGGGGCTGCTGTTCGGGGGATAGTCCCCAAAGACATCTTGTTTCCAGGATTAGCCAGTCCTGAAACCACAGCCCCCCTTAACAGAGCAACTGCTCGAGCCCTGACCGATCTGGTGTCCCTCCACTGAACTCGTTCCAGCTTACTGATAGCTTCCCCATATTTGGTGTCCCAAATCTGGGTGCAGTACTTCAAATGCAGTTTAGCAAATCTGAAAAGATGTGAAAAACTTCAGGCATCAAGATAAAAAGCAGAAGAGAATGAGGGAATGTTGGTCTGTTTCTTTATCTGATTACAATAAAATTATCGTCTACAGTTATTGCTGCACCCAGACCCTACTACAACTGCAGTCAGTTGCTACATTCATCTTAGAATAATGCCTTGATCAAGAAACTACCATATTAGGACCAAAGACAAAGCAGAAATCTTAAAAGTAATTTTTAAATCCCTTCAAAATATTGCTCAGGAGTAAACAGAAGTTCTAGAAGCATTATGACTTGAAATTTTGACCCTTTTCATCCCTATCTTGCATCAGATTTTCACAGACGACCTTGTGGGTATCATCTCTGCAATAGATAGTAATCTTTGCAGCTAGAATGGTTGTTTTCATATTTCTTTAAAGCATCACATGCTCTTCAGGCTTGATGTCAGATCTTCAGGCTTTTTGCACTGCTACTTTAATGAAAACAACAATTATTTTTTTCTGATGGAAGTCTAAATTGATGTAATGTATTTAAATTGTGAATAAACTGGATTCTGTTTTGACATTGCTGCATTGTAACCAATTTAGTTTGCTGTACATTTTCCATGACTGATAGCTTGAGAAAACTTTTTTGACATTTTGAGGGGCTTACTCTTTTATACATACAGCTTTATCACTTAAAAAGAAAAAAAAACAACAAAGAAAAAGCCAAGGTCATAAATCTCTCTCTAAAATCAATAAAAGCAGAAGTAATGAATGATTCTGAACCTTCATTCATACTAACATGATTCTGTTTTCTAAAGAAAAAAGTTTTAACTTTCATGGGAATCCTGGCATGAAAGCTGCAGCATCACGGACAGTATTAGAGTAGTATAGAAAAGCTAAGACATAAACTGCAGGATATTTATTCAGCCCTTAGAATTATTATTCATTCAGGAACTAGATATGGAGTATTAACTCCTGCTGGGGAACCTCCTTAGTGTGAGCTGTCTCCATGGCTTCAGTGGGACGCTACTTGCATAGCTAACCTTTTAACTCTCATGAATGGAATGTCCCCATTACTACCCTTCAAAACCAGAATTTTTTTAAAGCTGTAAAACCTCATGAAAAGAGTATCTTGAAAGACAAGACATGTCATGAGTCGATGTCAGCTCATGTGGATTTCCCAGCAAACTGGACTCTGGGCACTTTGTAACCTGACAGCCACTTCCGCCATTCAGCATTAAGCCCTGTTTCTTTGGTGTTCGCAGATTAGCTAGTGATACCCATCTTCCAGACTTTCCCCAACCATCCCAGCAGGTTTCTCCAACCAATGTTGTAGTGAGATATATATCTGAAAGTTATGTATATGCGGTTGAACTCCATCCTCTACATGAAGACACAATACTTAAAAGTACAGGGACTCAGGCATGAGCACCAAACATAGGTGAAAAATTCAGTTGAAGTCATGGATGACTTCACAGCATATCTGTTGCATTGTGAAGTCATCTGTCAAGCAGTTCTAAAAATAAAAGCCAAGGGACTTTAAAATTCCTCAACCATTGCAAAGCAAAGCTAAAAATATTCATCTTACATAAGTTATCTAAAGCCTGACCATGGATATGTTTCATTCCTACACAGTCTGATGTATAGACCTTAAAGGGATTGTTTAACATGGAGCTTAAACGCCTGCGAGTGGAAATTCTCTTACCACTCTTGGTCATGAGAATGGAACTGAGAACATAAAATAACTTGCAGAATTTATATTCTACACCCGCTTCCCTAAGAAGACATTAAGCTATACTGTAGGTTATTCTTTGCTTGACAACTTTCAAATATATCTCTAATATCCCCAACAACAGTCAAGAAGATTTGCCATTCTCGAAGTCAGAAGAGGCTTTTGTAAACTAAACCGTATGCTGGTAGCTGCTAAAAACACCCACGAGAAGGAAAATACCTGCCTTATCCCCAGATCTTCTTGTTTCTTTGTGGGTTTTGGTTTGGGGTGGTTTTTTGTTTGTTTTGTGTTTGGTTGGTTTTGGGACAGTTGTTTTGCTTTGGTTTGTTTTGTTTATGTTCAGCTCTTTGAGCTATCTGAATTGTGCATAAATCTGAAAGGTAATAGAGATAACGCTTTATAAATGAATGTTTTTGTACGGAGAAGCAGAACCATATGAGGATAAGATTCTCAAAAATCTTACAATCTGAAGAAAGGACAATAAAAAATAACAACCCTCAAGGGCAGACAGGGTTGACAAGGAAGCTGAATGCAAGGCTAGGCTGACTTAGAATCTGATCCATGGAAATTAGGGTGAATTTAACAATAATAATTTTTTGCTTTCATTTTAAAAATGGACTCAAAAATACATCAATGGCCCACCCAAGCTTGTACAAACACACAATTTAGGACAGCATCTCTGTGAACAAGTTCATCATCAGTTCATCGCTCTAATGTATACTAAATTGCTTCTGCTTAAGATTCATCTCAATGAACTAATCCAGCTAAAATTTTAAAAATTAAATTTAAAAATATTAACCATAGATTTCCCCTAATGAGACTAGAGGAGCAGTGGGGAGAGCAGCTGCGAAGGGGACAAGAGAGATAAGGATTGCCTTCCTATACTCAAAAACCATAGAGAAGACAATATCCCAGATATCTGGGGTCATGGGAGCATTCAGAGTTGCATCAGTAAAGTGAAAGGTAAAATGAAATAGGGGTAGAAGAAATAAAGTTTGCTCCCACCAAATCTGCACCTGAAGAGTTACTCTGGAAACCTAGCCATAACTGATTGCTTGCCTGTGTGGGGAAATTTTAGAGGAGACAGAGAGGGTATTAGTCAGTAAGACATGGTGGGGTGGGGGAGTGGGGTTCCGAGGACCTGTGTGTGAGGGTTAGAGCACAAAGTCCTGCATTAATAACAGGGGGGTGATACAGTGAATTGCCCTAAGAAGGTGAGGAGGGTAGCAGTGCACTGGAAGATGTCTTTTGCCTTTGCATTTTTTCTTTCAGGGGAGGGATGTTTTTTTGACACCCATAGTTTCTGAATCATTCGAGGTATTCTGAGGGAGGGAGAAAGAGAAAACAGGACAGGATATGCGAATCACAACAAAAAAAGTCATTTTCCATATTGTTTGCATGGTGTTGGTACTCGCTACTGCCATTGTATATCTTTGCTAGAAGATATAGAACAGTTCTAAGGAGTGTCAATAGATTGATCAATTATATGCCAAACGATAGACTGATTCATATCTGTACTGTCTCCAGTCATGAGTTAGTAAGGCACTGTTGCTAGGAAGCCAAGAGTAGTGAGATTTCACTTGCAGCAGGAAAACTGGATACGCTGTGCTTCAGTCTCTAAATCGCTTTTAAGTCCTCAGAGAAAGCACATTTGTTTTTCCAATCAGTATATTTGTATTTTTCATCTAACAGATACACAGAAAATCACCTAGGTTAATGCACGATCTTATAATATAATCTCAGTGTCAATTTTTAAAGATTATTTAAACCCCTTACGAGAAGAGCACTTCTACCCTTGCTCCAAAGATGTGGTAAACCTTTTCAGCCCTACATCTGGCAATTATTTTAATAAGCTGATACCAGAAAGGAGATAATAACCTGGGGTCTTAAACCTACCCTTACGATCTAAATAGGGGTCTAAATAAGCAGCGCCACTATAGGTCAAAGAAAGAGCTTTGAAAATGAAACATTTCATGTCAGTACCTAAATACGAATCTGAAAGTCAATGCAATGATTGAAAGTCAATGATAAGAACATTTTAAGTGCTTTTAGCCTTAAATATTTAACCCTCAGCTCTTTCCAGATATGACCTGTTTTTCTATTGGTCCTATCTGAAAGAGCTTGGTTTTTCAGAGCTTCTGAGCACCCAGTGATCCGGTAGGCCATGCTTTAATTCATGGACAGTCAGCTTTCCTCAGCAGAAGGCCAAAAGTGCCACAGATTAGTGTCAATCTTATCCAGAGTTTTAAGAGGTTTTTACATTGACTTGGAAATTACGGTTTTTCTTTTGGCCAAGACACCTCTGCTGCAGCACTGCTGTGGCAGTAAGTGGAACCCAACAATACCTGAAGAGGATATGAAGTCTGGCAGAGGAACCTGGACAAGGCTGCAAAGGCGTAGTACAAGTCACACAGGGCAAAGCTGTAATTTCTTGCAGGAAGCATAGGTTTGGGCCATTTCCAAAACCCCTTTTCCACTGCAAAACCGTTTTCACAGGAAAAGATTGAGCAGTCATTAAATATTTTTCCAAACTTTCTTTCTCAAACGTCGCCATAATCACTGTCATTGCCCAAAAACTCCTGCAGATTATCTTTCACTTCTATTATCAAACTCTTAGCTGGAAATTCTCTATAATCTATGAGATTCTGCAGATCATCTTGGAAAGCTTCTCAATAAGACTTTCTGAATTTGCTCAGAGGCTCTAAATATCACCATTAAAAGAAACAAAGAAAATGGCAGAGCAAATTAATTGTCACTTTTGTTTTTATTGTTTATGTTGTGAGACACTGAGAGTATTGTAAAGAAGTGGGAAGGAAGGATGGCTTGGATTAAGGCATAATTTTAAGGATATAGTAATGTAGGAAATTTTTTTTAATTATGCAAGCACGTTAAATTTGCCTTGAAGCACCTTTGGGAGAAAGTGCTTTTGTATTTATCTTACTTGTAAAAATTTCCAAACCTTCAAATCATCCTCCAAACTAACAGAGAATGTCTAGATGTCTCTTTTTAAAGTTTCGCTGTAAAAGTTTGAATGTTATTGTTGCATTGTTTTTACAGCAAAATTATGAGAAACTAAAGCTAAGCCAAAACAAATCATGTGTGACCTCCACAAAAGCTAAATTGGAGTTTGTACATTTATTTTTAAATTATATTTCATTGGCTGCTCTGATCCAGATGGGCTGCAGGCCAAGCTAAATCCCTCAACCTTAACTGAAGCCCAATTAACTAAGATAAATTGTCAAATCGCTCTGGAGAGATGATCAGCATTATTTAATCTTCAAATTTGATGCTGTTGGCCAAAATAGGGGTTCCACTGAGGCTCACAGAGCATTTGCTATCAAATCCAGCACTTCTTTATCTGAAGTATTTTGTGTCATGGACAGATCCCTAAAAGCTGGGAAACTTCAAAATTCCCAGAGCTCCTACTGTTTCAGAGCAAAGCAAAACAGCCTGTGATGGCTCCATATACAACATGCCCCATTTTTTTCTCTGAGAACTTATTCCCTCCAGCTAACCTTTTAGTCTGTCTTAGAGACGTTTAACAAAAACCCCAGTCTTTCAGCACTCCTATTCTAGTCATTTGCTTCAGCTGCATCAGTGGAGCTACACAGAGTTGGGCAAAACAGAGTTTTTATTGACTTTTCCATGCGTAGTTTTTGATGCTTCCAGACTGAGGTGTTAAACACAGGCATTTTGTCAGCTGCACCTCTGGGCACCAAGGCTGCCTCTCTGAGAGCATCTTTGAACTCAACTTTCTTGCCCAAGCCAGGAGCTCAGGCCAATGCTGATCTACAGGGAGCTGTGGGATGCTGGCAGACTTTGCCACTCAAACCTCAACGGGCACCAAGGCACAGGCATTGCCTGTCTCCCATAGTACACTCGAGTATGTCCAAGGTTAGTCACCGTTAATGGAAGGGGACTGAAGGATTTTAATTATCTCCGTGCCCCTGCCTGTGGCTGCGTCACTTTTAAATATTGAATACTCCCAGTCAATTGTGAATAGAAGTACAAATTTCTCTGTGTTGTTTCTAGAAATGAAAGAGTTAAATGCCAGCTTCTCAAAAGATGGAGGAACTTTAAAGTTGGTTCATCTTTTGTATTGTGTCTCTGATTATACTACCTCTCTTTTAATTGTAGTTCTTGTCTCATATTTCCATTATAAACCCACAAAGCTATGAACATCAAATATTGTAATTGGGATTTGTTAGATAAAAAGAAGCTGCTACGATTCAAAGCTATCATATTAGCTGCTTATTCTGTTTACCTTTGTATCTATCAGGGTGAGAAGCCTGTTAATCAGGATTACCCGTAGTATGGACGGTATTGCAGCTGTCTCTCATGCATTTCAAATGCAGCCTTCTCAGCAGAAAAGTCAAAATTCTACAAGGAGCACATGTGGAAAACAGTACAGAGCACCTTTGAATTTAACCCTTAAAAATCAGATTTCACTAACAGTTCCTTATGTTCAAATAACCTGCAGTATACTCCCTCTCATTACACAAATATTCACAGAAATTTTGTGCTCAAATTATTCTTCAGTAACGTGTAACAGAAAAACTGTGGATGCTTTGCTTTTTCAAAAATTGACAAAACCATGTATATTGGACAGGATTTCAATTACTCCTCAATGTTGAAAAACCTGGGCCCACTTTCATGTATACATTCTGCTTTTCAAGGTCTGTCATGGATTTTTACACAGAGGATTTGTTTATGAGTATTCAAGAATGCTCAGGCTATAGAAAAGAAGGCTCTTGAACTCTTGGATGAGGCAGAAGGAAGGCCAAGGACAATTTTTTTTCTATGAAGACAGAAAAATACACTTAAATTTGCATTGCTGACTGTGCATATGGAGCAAAAGAAACCCTCCGAGTTATGAAACAGTTCTGTTCATTTAGTAAGAATATTTTCTTTGTATGGAGAAGGTGATAAATGACAGCCGAAGTACTGACATTAATATTGATTTGGATATGCCCTGACAGACAAGAAGAAATTCTGAAAAAGACTGAACAAAGTGTCAGCCCAGGTTAATAGCTATAATTAAGTTTAATTTTTCCTTTTTTTTTTTTTTTCTGCTCCAGCAATGGAATTCCTTTCACCTAGTTTTGCTTACTAGGAAGTAAACAGCTCATTTCAGCTAAGCACCCACATCTGATTAGAATTCTTTTCCTTCACTGGAGGAAAGAAGGCACAATTTCCTTCAGTTGCCACACATTTAGGATGGAGCAGTCATCTTCTCCCTTTAATGACCACAGATGAAGATTAGATGACTGGCTTAATCTGGACACATGGCATTTACATGAATGTTGATGAGACTAATCTTATTTTCATTGTATAAATACCACAGCCCAGTATCTGAAGCCCAGAACCGTCTCTGAGAGCCGAGTAAGTCGCAGATGGCTTAGCACTTCTGAACATGAGGTGCTACTGTTTAGATTCATTTTTTTCCAAGAAGTAAACATTTATACACCTGTTTTGAGACTCTAGTTCATCATATGATGTTGATAAAATATCTAAATGCAACAATAAAAATGTGTAAAATAAAAAAATTATTTTACAATAATTTCACCAATAAAAACTGTACATTAAGTTTTCAGAAGAAACCTAAAGCCTAAATTCAAGGGGAAAAAAATGTTGTATTTGAAGAGAAGAATTTAAAAGACCATAAATTCATGAAGTCAATGTGAAAAAGGAAGATGTTCAAGGCCAACAAGGTAGGAAAAAAGAGGGCTGAGGGTTGAAAGAGCAATAGTGCGCTCTGAGTTAACAGAATAGTTATGTGGACAGATGTAGGATAAGATTGGTAAGAAGAACAGAGATTCACAGAACACAAACTGTGGTGAAGGTAATTTGAGGGATCTGGGGAAGGGCAAGTCATAAAAGATGATAATGAGAATGACATATGTAACAGAGCAAATGTTGCATAGTGCAGTACAGTATTAGAGAATTCTAAAATTCAAAATTTCTCACCTTATTTACTATTCTATTAATAAGGAAAGATGCATCTTAAACTGGCGTATGATGTGGTAAAGGAAAGAGCTGCTTCGTTTCATATATCTTGCTCTTTGCGAAGAACAAAAGCCTTTTGCCTTCATGATTAAATACTCTTCTTTTGACAAAAGCAGCCAATTAACTGCACGTATGTGGTATCCTACTGACAAAACCCAAATAGCAAATGCTCTCTGGGCAGATACTTTATGTAAGAGGAAAAAATAGTCTCTTACATATGTAAAGAGAAATTACTTCAGCGTCAACTTCAATTCAAAACAATTCTTCTAGCGATTGAAGGCAATCATGACTCAGGGAATGGAAAGATCCAAATCCCAACAAAGAATCTGACTTGTCAAATGAGAGACATAATACAGATCTCTGGAACTGAAACAAAAGACATCAGTGAAGCTTGCCCTTTAAAATGTAAATATCATAAAAAACTTGTAAATAACAAGTATTATTTTCTCCTTTTGTCCAGACTTTACATTAAGGCAGCATGCTAACTCCCTGCCAGAAATACGAATGTCCACTCCGACTTTCTTCTGGACCTCATGTGGGTGAGTACTGATCCAACTACTGAGAGTAGCAAAGGGATAGTTTTAATTAGCTCTTTTCTGCACCTGTTCAGGACATAATTCTTGTTAAATACACGCACGTTATTTATAATCTATTGAAGAAAAAAAGAGACCTAAAATCTGACTGAAATGAGAGGGAAGAAAATGGCATTTTCCTATGCCAGACTTGAATGATATGGAAGGCAATGCTATTCAAAATGCCAGCAGCATATGCCAGCTTTAATTAGAACATGGAAGGAAAATCTGTTGCTAAAATATAACAACATGCTTTGATGACCTTACATGTGCTTATTTAGAACTTATTGGGTTGAATATCCTTTAAAAATTCTAAATTTTGACATTTTGTTGAAGCTGTTGTTAAGTATTCGTCTTACTGTAGGATTCTCTGAATGAAATATGGTGTCCTGTGCTTTGCAGAATTTTAGAATAGATTATCATAATGATGACTTCTGGCCTGAGAACCTTTCTCTCTGAGAAACTATTCATTAAAGTTATTGAATCTTGTCCTTCCATGTCACCTTTCCCAGATAATTGCCTACATTAGGAATGAGATAGCTGCTTTCCAAGTGACTGTATCAGTGGGCTACCGTGCTCTCTCACATGCTGGAAGGATAGTGAAGTGCAAAGAGCTTTGTTCCAGAGAGCTTGATGTCAATCCATATGATATGGCCTGAACTGCATCAGACACAAAAGGTTTCCCCTTAGTTTCCAGTGCTGCTGGACAGCCCCCACACTGTTGCTGAAGCAGCTACACAGCACTGTGTATTCCTGTCACGGTTTAACCCCAACCAGCAAGCAAGTATCAGGCAGCCACTCATTCATTCCCCTCCTCACCCTGCTGACAATTGGAGGACAACTGGAAAAAAAGTAAAACTAGTGGGTTGAGATCAGAACAGTTTAATGATTGAAATAAAATAAAATAATATTATAATAATTGTAATGAAGAGGGGAGTGAGAGAGAGAGATGAATAAAACCCAAGAGAAACCAGTGACGCCCTACATGATCACTCACCACTCACTGACTAACACCCAGCCCATTCCCGAGCAGCAATCAGCAGCTCCTGGCCAACCTCCCCAGTTTGTATACTGAGCAGGAGTTCTGTGATACGGAATATCCCTTCGGCCAGTTCTGGTCAGCTGTCCTGGCTAGGTTACCCCCCAGCTTCTTGTGCCACTCCTCACTGGCAGAGCATGGGAAATTGAAGAGTCCCTGACTTAGAGTTAGCACTACTAAGCAAGAACAAAACCATCAGTGTGTTATTTTTATTCTTATACTAAATCCAAAACACAGCACTGTACCAGCTACTAAGATGAAAATTTACCCTATCCCAGATGAAAGACGGACAGATCCACAGGGTAAACTGACAATGACAATCTCATGTGAAACCCCTGAGCTGCCTTTTCAGCCAGAGACAGCTCAGAAGTCCTTATTCCAGAAGTCTGGCACTTCCTTTGATGGCTTATTGCATTTATTGGAATTTGTCAGGAGCCACAATCCATGTCTTTGAACATTTATTGTCTTAGATACCAAACATATTTACGAAAGTGACTTTGGAATAGGTTGATACTTCATATCTAGGATCAGTACCTGCTATCAGTATGTGCTAGGATACTATCTAGGAAAAACTTTGGCTGATCAGCACAGCATCCAGAAAGTTTGTTTAAAAGAACTGACAACTGTCATGGACTGTGGCGTAATTCGAGCAGTCCAGTCCTTAACAGAGTTTATACTAAAAATGCATCTTAATTACAGACCTTTTTCTATTATTTTTTATGTAAAATGCACACTGGCCACTTTCTCTGTGGTGCACAAATGTTTTGTGATGATAAAATGTCACTTGTTTTTAAAAGACCCCAGAGTAATGTAAGTTGTCTTAGTTATCCCCTTCCTGGTATTATTGGAAAATTTTCATAAAATTACCATGAATTACTTTTAGTAATCTAAAAATCTAGGGGAAAAAAAGACAAATTTGAAGTAATTAGTTACATAATTTTTCTCCTGAAGAAGTTTTTAAATTTATCAAGTGACAGAAAAAGTTATTTCCAAGACTTTGGTTTAACACGACATTGCAGATGCTCTTCTGGCCCTGATAGGCAGAGCCTTATTCTTCTCTGCTACCAAGCACTCCTTTAAAGACCTGTTGGACAGTAAATATGAGGAAATACTAGTGGGAATATAAACATAAACTAGAAATTCCTGACTGAATATCCGCCTGAATACTTTTAGTCAACGTTCAGATAAGTAAAGCTCATTAAAAGATTTAGATTTTAAGATGAGATATAAAGTAATCTCATTTCCAGACCTCTGGCAGACAAGACTTTTAAAATATTTGCCCTTTCACATAGGGGCATAACACCCCTTGAGCAGAAGCTGCCTGACCTGCTCTGTAATTGAAAAATGTCTGGTCTCTCTCAATCTCTTTCTCTATGTGACATTAACAATAGTGCTTTTCCTCGTTTCGGCGGAATATTCCTTCTGTCTGGTTCTATTTTATTTTCTCATTTGCAAGATGTGTGTGTCATGCTAAGGATTCAAAGCTCCTGCTTTTGCATCAGTGACATCAAATGCAAAAATTATAAATGAGGCTAATCAAAAATCATTCACAAGTCCTTTACCTTCTCCAAAGAAAAAGAAGCTTTGAATATAATAGTCTGTAGAATTTGACTAATGTTGCAATTTTTCTTCTTTCCAGTAGGAACGAAGAAAGAAAAGAAGAATATCTTTTGTAGGAGCATATTAACACCAAAATCTTATTTAAAATATAACTCCTGTGTTATATTGAGCTATCCAAATTGTTCAGGGTCAGAATATTGTACTCAACTCCTGATTTAGGATTCTGGCTTTATAGCACGCTTTCTCATTATTGTATCCTGAGTGTGTCTGCTTGGGTAGTCTCGAGATTCTGTTCCCCTAACCTCTACAAGAATACCTAGGAGAAAAGAAACAAGCTGAAACTTCAACCAGAGGCTCAGAAAGTCTGCAGCTTCAACTATATCTGATGTCCAACCATCATGTTAAAATTCAGAGTAAAACTAGTCAGGGAAACAAAAAACCTGTTTTAGTGAACATACAGTCGGGTTAAATGCAAGTCACTAGGAAGTACATGCAAATCTAAGAGCAGGTGATACCCTGTTACATCCTCTGAAACAGAGCCAGAAGAGAACCAAAGAGATCAGCTTTGTAATTTTGAGTAAAACAAGTTATTCTGCAATCAGTTTGGAAGTCAATGGTTGTTTATTACATACAAAGTGAGGGGATGCCTCATGTGCAGAGGCACAAAGACACAAAAAACCGGAGGAACAAAGGGAAATGGACTTAAGTATAGTCAAGCCTAACTGACATCCCGTGTAAAACACTCAGACAGGTCCCAGTCGCCAAAAGGACAGAGAGGATCATGAGAAGGCAGTAGGAAAAGTGTGGCTCCTTCAAACTGCAGCCTCTCCATCACCAAGAGGGTCTCCTCTCCAAATGCAGGGCTGGTGCCCTGGGAAACCAGCAAAGAAGTTGCAACAGATTGAAAAGTTACCCCAATGTCACTGATCAAAGCACAGAGTAAAATACTGCATTTTTCTTCAAGAAAATGCAAGATTTTAAATACTTAAGAAAACCCATCCAAAAGCAGACAATCAGGGATTTTTTAGGGAACTTAACAATCAGCATTTTTGTTCAGCAACAACTGTTTTGAATCATAAATTGGGATACCATAGGAACATATGGTTAAGGTTTTCGGGGGGTTATGTAGAAATCAACACCACCTTATCTATATTCGAGGTATCTTTCAGCAACAATACTGCCAACATCCTAAAATTAATCAGATTATAAGGGTACTTCTCCCCTTTCCCTCTTCCCATTTTTCTCTTTGTCCACCTCCAAATCCCTTAAATAATTTTCTTTTTCCTAAAACAATTTGTGGGAATTGATCCAGCTTTAAAAACCCAGAATTCATTGCATGCTTAATATCCTGTAAAAAGGGAAAAAGAAGACTGCAAGCTGTGCAAGGAGGTATGAGGATAGTTGTCATGGTTTAATCCCAGCCAGAAACAATGTACTATGCAGCCACTCACTCATTCCCCAACCAATAGGATCTGGGAGAGAATCAGAAGGGTAAAAGCTGGAAAACTCATGGGTTGAGGGAAAGACAGTTTCATAGGAAAAGCAAAAGCCAGGCAAACAAAGCAAAACAAGGAATGAATGCACTGCTTCGCATGGGCAGGCAGGTGTCCACCCAACTCCAGGAGAGCAGGACCGCAACATACCCTGATGGGGGCATGGGAAGTGACTTGGGAAGACAAACGGCATCACTCTAAAAACCCTTCCTTCCCTCCCCTTTATATGCTGAGCATCATGTCATACGGTCTGGAATATTCCTTTGGTCAATTTGGGTCACCTATCCCATCTGTGTCTCCTCCCAAGCTCCCAGGCAGCCCTGACCTCCTCACCAGTGTGGAAGTATAAGAAACAGAAAAGGCCTTAGTTCTGTGCAGGCCCTGCTCAGCAGTAACATAAATATCCCGACCCTGTGTTCAGTCCCCATCCAAAACAAAGCCCTATACTAGTCACTGTGGAGACAATTAACTCTACCCCAGATAAAACCAGCACAATGACCTATGTCAACATGGAATGTTTTCCTGACATATTTTATCCTTTATAATTCATTCAGTCCATTTTACATGGCAAGGTACTGGACTTCTGTACTGCACAAGAAAGATTAAAAAATATTGCAAAAATCAAACAGATGTCACCAAAAGTCATGCTGCTACCCCCATGCTTCCCAGGGTTTAGGATGATTATTTTTATTCTGAATATGTGAGACTGTTCTGTAGCCAAGAGACATTGTGTTGGGAAATGTTGAAGATGGACATCAATAAGCCAACAGAGCATGCATGTGTGTCACGCTATGTCCTAATACCACAAAATATTATGCCAAAATTAGATGCAATTAGAACAGAAATTCTGTAAGGACAGAAGACAGTACACTGAAGCAGTGTTGCGAAAGTTTTCAGATATCCTTGTATTTGTTTCGCGTGAATTAAAGCTGTTAGTCCTTCCCTTTCAGGAACTTCCTATTTCCCCAGGAAAAAAAAAAAAGGATATGGACAAGAAACAGTCAGTCCTTTAATAAGGAGTACTGAGCTGCATTGTCAAAAGACTGCAATGACTTACTCTTTTCCAGAAGAAAAATATGCGGGATGAATTAAGACACTCCCTTGCTTCCAGGACAGAGCAGTTTCATATCATTCATACTGAATATCAAGATGAAAACTTGTCCTACTCTTGTTGTCTTCCTTCAAATTTGTAGGAAAATTGCATGGTGTTCTCAGTTGCTAGAAGTAAAATAAGCAATCTGGGAACACCCAAGGAAGTGAAGGTTGCCCCAAAACACCAGAATTCTCTCTGTATTTACCTTATCAGGAGAGGGGAATAAATTTGGTAGTTTGTTACCAGGCCTAACACTGTGAAGAGGAAGGGGATGGAGCCCATAGACAGAAATGGTAGCAATAACCACAGAATAGACTAAAAAGAAGATATCAACCCAATAGAACTTTAGGGGAAAAAAAAAAAAAAAACCAACTTGGTTTTTAAGAAGTACAACTGGAAATAATGGGGTGAAAAGAGTACCTATAGTTTTTTTATTGAATTTTCAAGTAATGAAATAATTACGAAATACCAGAAAATGTACATGAATCACAGTTGATGTCCACAGCATAAATTTGATTCTGGAACTGGTACTAAAATAGTTTTCAGCATAATGAAATGTTTTGAAATTTTAAGAATTCATGCTGAGTAGAAACAAAAAAATCAAAGACAAAAAATTACGCTAAATCAACCTCAGTATTTTATTATACTTGAATTACACAAAACATAATTTCTTATAATCTTTGTATTTCTAAGTAAGAATACTTTAAAACAAAAAACCCTAGAAATTTTAAATAAAGTAATGATCAGACATTGAAATATCACCATATAAATATAGCTCTCATCTGTCACCAAACAGTTTGGTTCCACATGCAAATGAAATAATATGAATCAGCCATGGCCTGTTTTTTTACAGATCAGATTACATCCTATGCCATGAAGTAGAGGTCCAGAGTACTAGTGGAACATCCTTGCATAACCAAAATTAATTCCACAGATGGCACACTGAAATAGAAAGAGAGAAGGATGCTCTGTGAAGGCCATGGAGCACAGTGCTAACTCTTCCGAGGATGACTTTTTTCAGTAGAGAATGGAATCCACCAGAGGGAGCAGAAAAAACCTTGTGAAATAATTGTGCTGTAGTCCATTTCCATTGAAAATGTTCTACAGCAAAACATTCATTATAAGCTCCCCCCAAAATACAAGATGCATCTCAGAAATACCGAGACATCACATAAAAGAACCTTCTGCATTAATGAAATGGGTAAAATCAGATATGGATAGAAAGTGTATACAGAAAACCGAGCAGCGGTGCCATTGATTTTTAGTGATCAAAGTGAAAATCGATGGATTAATGCATTTCACTCTCAGTAAAAAACATTTTGTGAGTCTTTCATTTAATACGCAGTACTCTAAAATCCAATGGTCCCCTCTCTAAGTGGTCTTTTATTTCCATAGGACTAATTAAAAATTTGTTTCTGCATTGTAAAGTGCATCTGTCTGAACTCCAACTGGCTTGATAGCATACTGACACATGCTATCCTGCACAGCAAGAATGGTGGAAAAAACCATATGAGGCGATCCATTTAGTTCTGCCCATGTTCAGCCTCGCATGTACAGAGTTAGGATGACTGGAGGATATTCATGAGGACTGGGGTTTATTTTGTATGATCTAAGTGAAGAAGTCTTGTAAATATAGTCCAGCACTTTCATCATTCTACATTTCCTGAATCAGGAAAGAGATTTTTTTCACCCATGCGATCTGTTTTTCTAGTCATATTTCCTTTTATAAGCCTGTAAATCACAAAAACAGGAGCATGCAAATGAAGCAGTTATTTTTAAGTAATGCTAAATACACTCATTGACAACTCTCGTTGGTGTCTCTTTTTCTGTACATCCTTGCTGGATCACAAATAGCACACAGAGTGCCTGATTTGGAAGATGCTTGAAAAAGGAAAAAAAGGAAAAAAGTAACATTGCATCATTTTGGGTCTGATGACTGTAAAAAGTCAATTACTGCACTGCTGATGTATGCATCTAACGTCACACATTTTAGAGCGCTTTAAGATACACATTTAGGAGATGTTCAGAGTAGGAAAGGACATCCAAACGTATGAATTAGGAAAGTCAGCGGGATTCTGATTTTGGAAGTAAACGTTTTCTTCCTGTTCCTGTGAAACAATGTATCCTTCCAACTAACACTCCGTGAGGTTAGTTATACTCCTCTTGAAACAACGGTGTAAAATATTTCAAGTAAATTCATAAAATGACCAAAATACTGAAGAGTAATTAACTTTGTTTTCCACAGAGTACTGTATGGGCGATCTGGTCTATTTTACTTTATCTTCCCAGCTAAGAATCAGAAGAAAAATAAACCCTACGAGTCACTAGAACCTCAAGTCAATACCATATAAAGGTCCATGACCGAAGAACAGAGTGAAGAAGTAAAAACAGCATGTAGAAAGGTAGAACTAACAGTATTAAAAGAATAAAACAGGTCATTTTCTCAGAATAGAAGGTCTTATTTGAAAACAAAATCATTCCAGGTCTAATGAAATCTTAAAAAAACAAAAAAAAAAGGAATTAATTTTTTTATGGAGTTGTTCAGTGGTAAGGAGAAAATATTAAGACTGAAAAAAGGTTCACAAGGACAGCAGGGCATGGAAGTACTTTTTAAGGAACATGCAATGAAGAGCTTGGGCAAGGCCCTGCTGCCATGATCCCTGCTTGAAGCACTATGGAAGCCCATGATGACTGCGAAGTATCACAAAAGCACTGGCAAACAAACCAATTTCTCCCCTGCATTGTTAGTTAATAATTAAAGTAAACATTAAGTCCAGGTATGTGAATTGAATAGTGCAGTGAAGGCTACGAAGAGGACATGGAAGAGAAAGAAGAAGAAAGCAGCACCTTTGTGGTAAGTCCTCCAGCTACTGCCCTGGACAGGGTCCCTCTTTCTCTGGGGATCTTGAGCAATTTTATTTTCCCCTGATTTTGATTAGGTCCATTTCTCCAACAGTGCAGCAGTTCAGTCAGTGAAGAAAAAATACCTTCCTGTTCCACTGTCGTTTTCATATCTTTCAACTTTGTTCACCTTTTCATGCTGCTGTCTTCAAAACAGGAGCCAAAATGAAGCTCTACCATGCTCTCATTTGGAACAAGCTTCCATTTTATCTTTCTCCTTGCACAGAAGGATCCTTCAAATGCTGCTCAAACGGGAGTGTGCTGGGTTGTGCTTTCACATCTGCAAGGGAGGAGAATAAGAACCGTTGGCTTCAGTCATTAAGCTGTATCAGGACCTGAAATAACCAGCTGACTGAATGATCCACAGTTTTGGCCACTGAAAACAAGAGTGAACAGATTAATGGAAGATGGAGTTCCCAAAAATTGAAGGAGACTGTTAACAATCATCTCTTCCTATCTTGGATTTCGCCAAGGTTTTCTCTTCCAAACTGAAGTGGTGTGTAACTTCAAGATGACACTGCATTAAGATTTGGAATGCAGATCTTCAGTTTTGATGAGAAAATAATCTTATTTTTTGCCCACTCTTACTTAATGACTTAACAAATTTTATCACAGGAAGAGTGGTGTAAATGATGGAGTACTTCAGTTTGCCAATAATTCACAGATTTGGAAATACAGCCTAGTTCCAAATGGAAAGGAAACTGCACTTTTTCAATTTACATCTGAAAATAAAAGGTCTAGGAGTGTTGGGGAGACAAAGATGTTTTGCTAGTAATTGGAACAATTTTATTTTACTGTTCAACTTAAAAATGTTAACTTGCTATGAAAAAAACCCAGAATTTTTAAATGAAAAGAGTTTTACCAAGCAAAAACTAAAGAACTTACATCAAAAATGTCCAACTTAGTTATTTTGACATTGTTGAAACTTTGTCCCTGCTCTTTTAAAATTAAAGCCCAGCTAAAAATGCCTTATTTCATTAAATAATTGGATTTTAACAGAGTGACATAATATGATAGAATATGCTTGTGTCTAAGTCTCTTTCAGCTTGTCTTGTAAGTCCAGACTAATAGGATTCTCAAAGCAAATACTGAGAAACATCTAACAACAACCCTGTGTAATTATCTGATGGCCACTTTGAAATTTACCTTCCTCACACATTTAAATCATTCTTTTAATTTGGAGATTAAAAGGTGAAGGGTTGGAAATTTGATATCTACATTGCTCGGTGATTTGAAATGAATATATTAAAGTCTATCTGATTGCATTGTAGCAAGCTCTAGTGGCAACAATGTGAAAATCAATAAAGCAAAAACATAAATGCAAGATCTAAACAGTAATCTGAATTGTAGGATAATCCAGTGGTAACTTAACCCTCCCTGACACTACAATAAGGAAATGTTTTTTTCCAAGGGTAGCATTTAAAATTTGAAATACCTGGTAGCTCATTTAAAAGCATTGTATGGTACTGCACTTAAGTCTATATTAAGATCTGCACTTACAACATGGTCCTAAATTTGTCCCAGTAGATAAGGAAGGAGTCTATCTATAAACATGCATAATACATATTACTTGTGCAGTGGAGTCTTTTTGAATGTTTGCTTTTAATGTGTTTTGCTTTATGAGTTCCAGTAACCTGGCCCCAGCTCAATATGCCGTGAACCTCCCATAAAAGGCCTGCTGGCTTTTCCTCTCTGTGCAGATAGCAGGCATCTCCCCATAACTGTGGCAGTTTTTAGAAACTATATTACATTTCTCTGCACAACACTGAAACACAGAGCATGTCGTATCCCCCCCTACCGTGTATTTTTTATTCCTGTATCCATACAAAACACACTCCACTGGCAGTTACGGACGGAGGTGTTCTCCTCACAGCATTGTTCCTCCCACTGTGTTGTATCCATTGCTGAAGGGAAATGAGTTCTCCTATGCATGGATGGCTTTAGGGTAGGTGTCTCCAGAGTGTAGATGCATTGAAAATGGCTTTCATATGTAGCTGAACCTGTCAACAAACACCATGCGAGTCACATAACTGAATTGCAGTCAATCCCTCTCTGGCCTTTATTTATAAAATAAAATTATTGATGTCTATTTGTGGTCTGTGTCTGTCAATGTACTACATCATCTGGCTTTTGGTACAGTTAGATTTTGGAACTCCCTCTAATGAAAAGTTCTTCAGGAGAAACTGCTTTGTGGTTGTCTCAAAACTAACCTACAAAGGACTGTTCAAAAGAGCTCAATCAGTATCTCCAGGGAATCACATTTTGAAGATTGAAACTCTTATTTGCTCTCACTTGCACTCACCAGAGCCTTCCACTGTGCTACATTGCCCAAGACAGATTGAGTGGGATCACATTACAATTTTTGGAGATGGAGGTGTTATAGAAAAAAATACTATTCATCCTGAAAGACTGATCTATACACACACACCCCCCCCAAAAAAAAGAACCAAACAATGGAGCACAAAGCAGTGACACTAGAAATTTCAAACAGTTAATGGCAGCAATTTAGCACGTTGATACTTCTTTTTAACATTTCTTTTTCTTAAAAATTAGAAGCTCGACATTTCCCATGTATAAAAAAACCCCCCAATTCTAACAAACTATGGCATTTCAGTGCAAATCCAAGAAATACAGTAGCCAAAACTATTGTCATAGAAAGAGATCCTACTGCAGACTTTGTTTTAGATGTTGAGTTATAGTGAACATAGGGAAGATAAATAAATCTCTTGGGCTGAATAGTACAATAGCTGTAGATTTACAATTACTTGAGCTTTCACGTTTATTCAGAAAAACATTTGTTTGTGTACGGATGGTTATCTCTTCGAATTTAAAGTTTAAAAAGATCATTTTATGTTGTAATGTTTAAAAAAAGTATGAAAGGTAACAAAATTTTAAATTTTTCATGGGTTTGGAAAAGTTAGCAAATAATAAGTTAAATTGATGAATGGGCATTAAGGAATTTGGAAGTGACATTTACTGTGCTTTAGTGCTGGAAAAGTTGTTCAACGCTTCATAATCTTGCTAATTGCCCTTGTGAATTTTTTCTGGGGAAACAGTTAATTAGTATAATTTATTTCATTAAAGTAAACTATAAAACTAACATGCTAATAAATAAAAATGAAATAAAGTCTTCAGTAGGTCTTCTGAAACATGAAATTAAACTAGCCCCTTGAAATAATACTTGAGCATCCAAACAATAATTCAGTTGGCTTCCAGCATCTTCTTTAGGAGAAAAACAGTGATTTCATGCTGTGCTGAGGAAAAAATTTGTCCTATAAATGGCTAAGATTTCTTTTTGCTTCGTAGTCAGCCTGGGTCAACAGGCTCAACAGCCAGTCTTCCCCTTACACCGATATGGTCACTCTCTTGGTAATCCAATAAAGAAAACGGGAAGACTAAGATATGGAAATAGTTATTGTTTTTTCTCTGGCAGATTTGAATATAATTCTTTTCAATTAAAAATATAAATATAAAATCAAATTTAGTACCCACAAATCACTGAAATAATTATGGAAATGTTATTGACGCTTTCTCTTCATCAAAAACTGTGGTTTTGTGAATACCATTATTTTGGAGAGGCCTTATTTTAGTATAGCAGCTGGTTTTTGGAAAAACAAACTTTTGCCAAGGATGTGTATCAAAGACTTTTTCTCAGTAAAAGGGTTGAAAGCCAGTAACCTACCCTCAACAAAACAGCCGAGCAGAGGATCTCAGAGGCTGGTACCTCTATGATGGATGGTGTCTTCTCATTACGGATGATTTCACTTTATAAATTTGATAGATTTTTCTAAGCGAATTCATTGGAACATTTCGCAGTTACTGTCGTAAAACACTGGTGATCAGCATGATAATAATGAATATTAATGTTATTATTATTTCAAGAAGAAGAAGAAGAGGAAGAAGAAGAAGAAGAAGAAGAAGATGTATACATTTTCAGTGTTTGAGAAAGCTGTCCAAAGACAGCATCTTGGGAAGCAGGAACAGCAAGGTGTTCAGTCAGGGTGTCGTGTTTTAACCCCAGCCAGCAACAAAGCCCCAGCCGATCGCTCATTCCCCCACCAGTAGGACTGGGCAGAGAATTGGAAGGGCAAAAGCTGGAAAACTCATGGGTTGAGGGAAAGACAGTTTCATAGGAAAAGCAAAAGCCACGCAGGCAAACAAAGCAAATCAAGGAGTGAATTCACTGCTTCCCATGGGCAGGCAGGTGTCCAGCCATCTCCAGGAGAGCAGGGCCCCATCATGCATAATAGTGACTTGGGAAGACAAACACCATCACTCCAAACACCCCCCTTTCCTCTTCTCCCCACCACTTTATACATGGAGCATGGTGCCATATGGTCTGGAGTATCCCTTTGGATCACCTGTCTCAGTTGTGTCTCCTCCCAACCTGCTAGACACACACAACTTCCTTGCCACTGCAGCAGTATGAAAAGCAGGAAAGACCTTGGCTTTGTGTAAGTCCTGCTCAGCTATAACAAAAATATCTCTATATTATCAATCCCTTTACTAGCCATTGTGAAAAAAATTAATTCTACGCTTGATCACCATGAAGAAATAAATCACTGGAACAATGAAAAGGAAATATATATTGACAAATTAAGCTCAACATGCTTCCATCAACATTGTATCAAGTTTAGGGAAATGCAATTCGGGGAAATGTGAGGGCTGCAGGGAATAGAAGACGCCAGCTTTCCATCCTAAAGCCCTTCAGAGTATTTGCTTATGACCAAGCAGCAGCCTGAATGTGAAGTCATAGATGAGCATCATTATGCACAAAAATGAGGTAAACTGAAAGAATGCACTTAACTCTCAATTTTACCTCTGTCATTATTACCTGGAAGATCTCATCTGCTTAATTCAAAGTCTTTAAACACAATAAGGAGAAAAGAAAAAGTATGTTGTTTCATAAACTTATCTTCATCTGCTAGTGCCTGCTGGGAACACCTTTCTGTATTTCCAGGTTGTGTTGCCAGAAAACAAAATCTTTTAAGCTTATTTTACCTGACTTAATCTTCTCCTCAGTTGTTGTCTTATAAATCAGGATTTATTATCAGGCATCTCATCTACAGAAATGCTAAAAATATGAGCCAGGCTTTAAAAAGTATTTCTGACTGTGTCTTTAGAAAGGCAGATGTGAATAGTTACTGGAGCGAAAGGCTTTTGCTCATCTCTTCCCGTCCTTTGATGCTGCAGAGCTGTGTCATAACCCACTTGCTGTGTAAACTTCCAGCCACCACAGCTCCCCCCTTGACTGTTCCAAACAGCACAGTTCCAGCACTTTCTTAACGAGTTTTCTCCTCCTGCAGCCATTCAAATGTTTTCCTCTCATCAAGAACTCATTCTGACTGTTTCTTTTTACCCTTTTTTACCCGCACTAGCTGTAAGCTTTTTCCTTTATGCTTCAACAATCAGTGTGCATATATACAGGCACAAACATATATAAACGTATACCTACATACAACTGTGTATCAAGAGGTATAGCTGAGAAACAGAAATGGCTTGGTGTGGAGAGGGAGGGTGCCAGAGTTTGCATCTGTAAATGCAAATAACCCTGCCTAAGCTATACGGTCAATATATAATAATCCAGGTGAGCAAACTCAATTTTTAGGTTAAATCCAAATTCTGCCAAGGGAATCTGAAATATTCATAAATGATGGGGGGAGGAGTGAGGAGGGGCATAGTGGAATGCTGGGAATGAGGTCCCAGAATTGTGATTTGTTTGTTATAATTTGTTTCCTATGAATATCATAATTTTATAGCAGTCTGCTGAATTCAGTAAGTCTACTGTTGTGTAAGTAATGTGCGCGTTAGGTGAAGAGGGCACAGTTCAGATCTCACTTAATCTTTAGCATAATTAAGATTTTGCTTTTACAAAACCTTCATGTATTGCATTCACATCCTATCCATACGGACATTAAAAGTACAAATCAAACTTTAAAAATTGAATCCTGTGACAAAATACAACAACAATAACAATACCTTGATCGTTTTTGGTAGGTATATTTTTTTTTTAAAAGCATCATTGCTCTTTCTGTTATGCTCACAGATACAGAAGTAAGTAAGTAAATACAATTTGGTCTGACCACTCCTAGGAACATTTTTCAGCCTTTTTATCAGGTAAAGTGGCATGCTAGCACATGCCAAGAATAGGACATGCATCCTTGTGCCCTATCCTTTTCCACCACAGGTTATTAATAGACATAGACCATATATCTTGTTTACATTATTTGGTTTAGGTCCACCTGAAAGTACTAACAATAAATGAATTAATTGTGAATGATTAATGAAATAGTCATTATAATTTATATTTTGTTCTGTCTTGTGATTTTATTTTAGATTTATAACTCAGTGAAGACAATCTAACTTCAGGTACCTTGCCTGAACTTAAAAATTCAATCAAATCAGAAGAAAACCAGCAGCTGCTCCCCACTAAACAGTAATCAGTACATTAAAAATTAAGCTAAGCATTATTCCATTCCTGATATAAATACCAGTCATCTTCAGCTCCCTTTCTCCTCCAAAACTCACTAAACAAGCAGGCCTTGCAGCAAACAGTGATGTGAAATCCCATCAGATTAAATTGCAGAGAAAAATTCAAACTGCTAAAGCTTAATTAACAAAAAGGCGACAAGAAAACATGCTTTTCTCTACAAAAGAGAACAAGACAAATAAGCCGTGTGGTACAATGGCACTCAGCTCTGACTCATTTCTTTAACAAACCTACCTAAAAAAAGATGATCAGGGTTTTGCCTTCCCCAGGATATCAGGGGGACTGAAATGTCCCTGCTGGGTCCAAGCACTGGTGACCAAGGGATACTGTCACTGGTGTGCCACAATGTCACCCATGACCCACCGTCTCTCAGCATCCAGGGATGCTGAATCTTGCAAAGCCAGAAACTAAGTCTCAGTGGTGCTGGCTCTCCCCTGACTTTGTGGCCACAGCCTTTGCATCCCCAGCGAACTCATTACTTCCTTCCTCCTCCTGCCAGCCTCTTTCCCTCGCAGCCACCATGCCCTCACTCCAGGCTTGCTGTCCCTTCTGAGCTGATCTCTGCTACCACATCACAGTGCTGTCATAATTTCCCTCTACTGGTGCCACAATCCATGCGCGAAGTCCCACCTTATGGTGTTGCATCTGGTTTCCATCAAGATACTCTAATTATTTCTAAGGAAACATTGTGAAATATTTATCTCAGTTTAGCTATTGCATTACTATGCCTGTAACCCTTTGGCCTTTATACTCAGAACCTGTCATTCTTCAAAATGGGTTAAAGACCTTATGCTCTTTGTACAGCTATTGGTTTCCTAGAATGTACATGTTTTTCCTCAGTTTTCACAGCAGCCTCCAGTGTCCTGAGCAATGCACTATGTCTGTTGTACACCATTTCTCTCAATAATTGGCTTCATATAGCCCAAACATTGAAATGTTGCCTCTGAAGGAGAGTATGTCCATGCTAATTCTAGGCTATTTACACTCAGGGATATGCTAGGAGGTTATTAACATTTGGGGACTTGCTTATGTCTCTTCCTGGGGTATGAGGTTTTATGGTAAATACAAGTTGGCTTTATTGACATCTTGAAAAACAATCTATCAAAGAGAGGATGCTATACACAGATTTAAAAAGTTAGTGAAATAAAGTTTTCTTGTATCAATTTGCTTATCATTGTTTTTACCCAGTTGTATAATTTCTAAAATTAAAATCCTTACTACTAATAATGTTTTAGGGGTTTGCATCATGTCTATTTCAACTATACTGATGATGTTTAACCACAATCAAAATAAGTGACTTGTACAAGCTTTCTTTCAGTTTACTTCTAAAATCCTCATGGATCATATCATAAAAGTGATATATAACCAATCTTGTTCTGTAAAGGTTCATGTGGAATATTTGCAATGTTGGGAACATTCTGCAAGTTACTAATTCATGGTAGTGTTGAGGAAGAAATAGCTGGCAAAACCAGCTTGATATCCTTAGTTTTTTTGTCAATATGGATCTTAACAAGACTCCCAAATGGAAGTAAAAGTTTGTTGTTATTACGCAAATCTAATATTTTTATTGTAAATATTTCCTACTGTAGTTCAAGCAAAAATTTCTTCTATTATATTTGTGTACCAGCTATCTCTTCCCTGGACCTCATATCTGCAGTATGCAGATGCAATTCTGATCCAGGCAAAATGCAGTATGTGATAACTCCAGTGACGTATTTCCTATTAAATAATCAGCAGGAATAGTCTTGTCAGCGGGCTTTCCCTTTTCTGGCTGAGTGCCAGGTCAGAGCCATATTTCCTCCTATTTATCCTCAAAACAAAATGTACATAGCAATCTAGAACAGTACAGGGAAAGGCCACAGAAATGGTAAAAATTCTAAGAAGTTTAGGTGTAGGAAAAGATTAAACAGTGATTCCTCAGTCAGGATATAATGTCTATGATTAAAGCCTGTGTAATTACATCAGACATGGTGGAAGTAGAACAGAATGGTTCCTCACTGTGTCAGATAACACCTTAAAACCACAGAACTGGAGAAGGTTGAAGGAAATGCTTAGGAAGCGTCTTTGTAATGAGGGTGGTCTCTGTCAACACATCATGCTATCTCACTGCTGAGCTTATTGCTACCAGGCATGTGGGATGTCCATGTTCATCCACATTCAAACAACATCAAGACAGATTCATGGAAGAAAAAGCTATCAGATAGAAATGCATAATTTCTGTTTCAGGAAGTCCTCCAAACCTATTTCTTGGCACTGAACAAAGATCCTGGGGAGTGGATGACCAGGCTACTTAGAGGTACTTTGGGCTAAGCTGCTTATCTGTTCTTGAAAGAAAGAACCACTGCTGTCTCAGACACCATACAGACTTTGAGAGCTTTTACAAGGGCAGAACCAACTTTCACCTGTGGACATGCTTGATCACATCCTTATGACAGTCAAGGGACCGCTGTCTCAGAATAACCACCATCAGAACATCAAAGTCACAGAAAGAAATTCCAACCACGAAAAAAACCCAAAACTGAAATAAACACTCCCACCCATGCAGCATCAATGCCTGAAGAAGAGAGTTATGGAACTAACCTGTCACATAAGCTGGATTGCTTCAGAAACTGGAGATGAGCAATGGGCATTCTGTGACCAGTTATACATAGCCTGTAGGAAAAGGCTTCCAGAAAAGAAAAAACACTGGGAAACACAAGGATCTTCCAGCATCTGAGAAAGTTTCTAGAGAAAACTAAGTGAGCTCTACCTCCACAGTTGCAGGAGAGTAATTTGTATTTCTCAAATATTCTTCTATGAGAATTTCTCTAACTATGAGAGAAAGAGAAAAATCTTTGTTCCTCCTTCAGAACCTTTCTGCTCTAGTTCTTGCAAGAAAGTACCCTTGGGAGTCTGTGCAATTGCTATTGTGAAACAGCCCGTGCCAGAGAATGGTCTTGGTAAACTCAGAACAGCTGCACACACACCCTGTCTGGATCCCCAGTTTTTCAACACAGTCCTCCATGTAAATTTGAGCCAGGAGTATTCCAGTGAAGACAATGAGTTAACTGGCACACTCAGTCTGTAAATCAAGATTAGATCTTATCTAAGGAAGGCAGACAAGTAATTTCCTCAGAGGCAGCAGAAGGGAAAACCGAAGTCTAGTCATTATTTGGCCATCATCTATATAATTGCAGCAGGTTTTGTTTATTTTTAAAAACTGCGAAAAGACAGGCTCTTTTAACCTGAGTATCCAAGATCAACTGTTTTCCTGGCAGTTTTCTTGCTTAAGAGAATAGAATTCTCTTTAATTTTGCCTGATGTTCTCTAACTAATAATGAGACTCTTTCTGAATCACTAGATATCAAGCGACACAGAAAATCAAAATATTCACCATGGGAATAGTAAGTTTTCCATTTAAGTAAATGTTCCAGCTCTGATGTGTCCAATATCAGCTTTTCCAGAAAAAAGCCAACATTCTGCTTAGAAAAGGCAAATCCAAACTACAAAATGTGCATAAATGGTTACAAACCTGGATATAGGAAAGGGAATCTCCCTTCAAATACAGAGACTTGGCTTTTGAAAGAATATGACAGTATACCACAATGTACTAGGATTATGAAAACCAGGGATAGGGAAGAACTGTTTGCATAAATAGGACAAATTATGTAGCAGTTTAATGATACTTATTTCAACAATATGCTAGCAACATTAATGAAGTACACAGGAAGTGTTGTCCATATCAGGAATGAGAAGAAATGAGAGAGACATATCCATTGACAAGCAATCAAAACAAAAGTTTGAGCTTGTTTGTAGGAAGAAAATGTCAGAGATACATTTATAGTGGGTGAATTTTGGGCAATGAGATACATACTTACATGGGCTTCTGTTCTTTAAGAACCTAATGGGGGGAAAAGGACTTTGGACATGGGCAAAAATGTATTTTGAGAGAGTAACTTTGATAGCAGTGAGGTATTTGCATCAGCAGCACCAAGGACTACATCTGAACTTGTTTCCCAGGGAGACAGAATGTTTTCCAAGAAGAATATCATCACACCTTGAAATAGCAATAGACTCCCCTCACAGAGTAAGAGAGAACAGCCAAGAACAGCTTGACCTTTATGGGGGCTGTTAGGTGATAGGGCTGCATTTATTTACCTACTTGTTCTTGGTTGTGTAAGAGAAAGTGTGATCCCTTATTTGCGAAATTTTGCACAGCAAATCACAGATACAAAACATCTGCTCGCCTTCAGACCTCGGCTGCAAACTCCACCAAAGACTTCCCTTTGGTAACAAAGTGATTTGGCTTTTGCAGCTGTTCTTCAAGAGTACCAAGCCTTCCTGGCTGACAGCAGGCAGAGAAAGCACTGAGTGTTTGTGCAACTGCTGAGGGGAACACAGACTTTGCATCTCTCTTCTAATGGGGTTCCTATGAGGTGAGGGTCCTCACAAAGCAGGTAGCACTCAGAGTGCTGCACTCCGAATGCAGCAGAGCATGTGATGCATCTTTACTTATGCTTAACAAAATCCATCTCTGAAACTCCAAGGAGTTATAACCAGATCTAGCTAAATTAATAGTCTTTCCTTTATGTACTTGTATATAAAATAAAGGTACAATAATGTCTTGAAATCTAAGATTAACACAGTGAACTGCACCCTCTTTAAACCATGTATAAAATGGAGCAGGGCAGAAGCTACAGATTACAGCCTCTGCCAGCCTTAGCAAGTGAGGGCTGAGTACAAAAAAAGAGAGGGGGCAGCATTCTCCTTAAAAATTGTGGACTTAAAAAGAAACAGGGGCTCTGGGACAAAGCAAGCACAACGAAATGAAAGAGGTTACTCAGTCCCTCTGTTCCAGGACAAAACGTGCTCTGGTCCTGTCTGGAAGAAATTTTTCTGACCTGGTTTTAAAATTCTCAGGGTAGAAGGTTTAGCATCTTCGGCAGGGAGCCTGTTAAAATGTTTCACCTCCTTAACAGATAAAAAGGTCTTTCTAGTCTGCAACTCGCTTCATGGTCAAAACAGACAACCACAAACAGCATGAGAGTATGGATCCAGTGACACCATCTGAGCTTTTGTACAGACAAGATTTGAGGTATGGGACATCTGAAATGGATGAATTACTCAGAGTAAGAGCAAAGTGAACTGATTTCTTCTTGTCCTGTCCCTCTTTTATGTACCTCCAAAGTCCACATCTCCTTCATGATCCATGTGACAGACTCCATACATTACAAGAATGTGAGAGTGAGCACATGGGGTCAGAGCTCCTTCCAGCCTTTATCCTCTCCCCATCACCTGCAGCATGTGCCTTATGAAGAGTATACCACCAAGGCAAGTGCACGCTGATGTTGCCCACAAGGAATCACTTCATTTTCCATCAATCTGTGTTTTGGTGAGCAAGGGTTTGGGCTTGTGGGGTTTTGTCACTGATGCGTTTTTCTTCCATTAATTTAACTAACTGCTTTCAGGGTGCCTGTGCAACATCCTTGTAACAGTGAGTTTCATGATTTCACTGCCCAGTGAGTGAATAAATATCACAGTTTCACAGAATCATAGAAAGGTTTGGATTGGAAGAGACCTTAAAGATCATCTAGTTCTAACCACCCTGCCATAGACCGGGATGCCACTAGATGAGGTTTCTGAGGGCCCCATCCAACCTGGCCTTGAACTTCTATGGACGGGGCATCCACAATGTCTCTGGACAGCCTGTTTCAGTGCCTCGCTACCCTCCAAGGAAATATCTCTTTTTTTGTTCTGATCTTGTTGCCTGTTTCTTTCTTCCTTCCTCCTCTTTCCTACAGAGGACCTGCAGCTTCAGGAGGTTGGCAGTAGAGAAGAGCAGAGTCAAATCTAAAATAAAGTAGGTCTGTTTTCTTATGCTGAGCTATGCTACACAGAGACAATAATTCTCTTTTCATGCCACTTGCTCATATAAAAATTTCCATTAGCCACTTATTTGCCAGTAGAGGTATTTCCAACATGATATCTTTTGAGGATGTATGACTGGGATATTTGTATTCTCCACCTCAACAACAACAAGAAAACATCTATGGTGTCTTCTTCATTGATGGCAGTCTAAGTCATGACTTCGTAGTTCGGAAAGACAAGAGTGTATCTGACAGCCTTTTAAGTCTGTTTAGCCATGGCATTGCTGCAACCCATGCCTATAGTTTGTGGGAAGTGGCATGTGAAACTAGACTTGCAAAGCAGAATGGGTACAGTTAAAAAAATCTGCTTTAATTAATGGATGTACAAAGTTGTGACTGACCGCTCACAACCCCAAGAACGTCTCCAGAAACACGGGTTTCAGAAGACACAGTGCCCAGGAGGTCAACAAGAGTCTAAATAGGTGGTAGTCAGTTCTGCCTATAAGATTGCCGTGGCATGATTAGAAAACTGCCCTTCCATCCAACTCACCACTGATCATTATCAGAGATGTTCAGCTACACACACAGATACCTCACTGTTGACTATGGCAGCTGTTGAATATGGTAGCTGTTGAATGGTAGAGATCACAGTTAAGCAGCTAAATTCGGTATTTTGAGGTTATGAAGTTTTTTTGATTTTTTTTTTTTTTAAGTAGAACTTGGGTGTGCATCAAAAAGAGTGTGAGTTTTGTTCTTCTATTTGCAGAAGAAATCAAGTTTTTTGTATTCTCTTTTGTCTGTAAACTCACTGGAAGCCTGAACTCATGAATAATTTAAAATTAAAATTGCATCTGCTTTACTGTAAGTCTTTCTCTCTATGCACTTTATGACCCCACCCAGAATTAAGCTTTCTATGTGCAAGAAAAAAAAAAGAAACATAATGAAATCATGTAATTATCTCAAAAACTTTAAAGTTATAGATTTATCATAGCTGCCTTGACATTTTCTATAAACATTAAAAATTCACAGGACTACCTTTATGGTTTTGAATTCTTTGTGAAATGCAAGACTATTATAGTACCTATTGTTATCTTTCATTAAACAATGCCTTCATGTTAAATAACACTTTTCTTCTGTAATATATACAGAACCCATTCCAATATTTCTGCTCAGAAGCACAAGCACGTAATTAGCTTTGCCTGCTGGAGACATTGTGCTACTTTCAGGCTTTTTAAAATTAAAGTTATACCATAAAATATGTTTAAGTACATCAGTCATCATCTGTGACATCAGGGAAAAAAAATCAGTTCCTAGACTATAAAAGACTTTCTAAAAAAGCATCACACAGATCTCATTAATTTTGAAGGGAACTAAACACCTCTATTTTTTTTTAATCCAGCTATGAGTCAGTGCTTTGTGAAAGTCGTTGCTGAATACTTTCTGCAAGTTGAAGTTGTTCTCAGATCCTTTACTCAGCCCATTTACTCCACATAGCCTCTAAGTGTTCATTTAAATCACAGTAAGCTAAGTGAAGAGCACACTCCTAGTACAAATTATCAGAAAACTAATTACAGGCTTTTCAAGATTTGAAAATATTTTTGGGACTAGCAAGAAAGTGGCCAATTACTACTGTAGATAATGGGACTGTGTATTTATCAGGAAAACAACTTTTTCGTGAGTTATTTGACTGTCTCTCTTTTCTAAATAAATAAGTATATACATATGTAAGTGTATATTTACCAAAGACATGTAAGTACTAACCTAAATTCACATTTACTCTAAATTTAAGTAGAGATTAGTGAAGTTCTACTCTTCTGTAAGGAAAATTCCACTGCAGTGAAAGTGATATTTAATATCTCCATTTGCTCTAGGGTTATCAATAGAATACAAAGTCACTCAGTGCTCCAAAATAATGGCTGAGTAGTCTTTTCTGAAAATTCCTTCCATTGTTTTCAATGAAAAATGTCTTTCTTCCCATCACCATTGATATCAGGCAACCTACCAGAAAGTAATTTTGACCATCACAGATAGGAACCAGTTCAGGATTAGTCTTGGGTGAATAAGAGTGAAAAAGTTGAAAATATACTGGCTGGCTAAATTCTGTTTGGAGATGGCTTATTCCGATAGAATGTGTAAATTTGAGGTGCACACTTTCATCACAAATGAGGGATGTTAGTTTTCAGTATTTACAGTATCAATGGATTATTCTTTCTTCTGCTGCTGTGGTCATTTAATAGAGCAAATATATTCATGTGGTCTTTAAGCCTAGTGCTCCTGAGGCAATGCTTTCCTGACAATTCAAAGTTCTTTAAAAAAATGCAAATGATGGGCCTCTTAACATTGAATTTTGAGAAACTTGAGAAACTTAGTTCTGAGAATCCAATGGCATCCCTCATTTTAACTGCAGAAAATAGGACACAATAGCACATTCTCAAAGGAAAGATTTCAAAGAGTAATCATCATATAATTGAGGAGGTAGTAGCGCCTACACACACTGCATCACTTTCTTATTGTCCATATCTCTTGTACCCTGGACAGGTATTCCATGTAGGAAACTGGAAAGAATTTTTCCGCAGGAGAAGCACAGAAATGAGAGATGGCCTGGTGGAAAGCTGCATTAAGGTAACTTCTCTTTCTTGCTTGAGATTGCTCTCATGCAAGAAAAGGCTGTAAGTGTTCTGTAGGTGTATTATCATTGCCACTACTTCCCAGGGGAAGACAATGGAGAATAATGAAATCTAATTAAAAAAACCGACTTTTTTGCCTTAAGTTTTTAAAAAAATGTGGGGGTGGGGTGTAATTTGAAACAAGTGAGCATTGGCAGGTATCATTGCCTCTTCTTCTGTTTCAGTCAAACCATCAGATCTTTTCATTCCTTCATTTCCAGAGGCACAGCTGGCCATAGAGCTGGTGGAGGGAAAAGCGGGTTCTGTCCCCAGGAACTCATTGTAATGCAGCGGAATTGCTCCATGCAAGACAACACCACTGCAGTTTAATGCAGGTTGTAATTCTGTATTCTCAACATGGTATGTCTTGAGCCATTAAAGAAAAAAGAGCAAATTTGATGTAAGGAATACAGCCTCTCTGGCAAGAAGGGCAGTTATCCGCACCAAGACATGCAGGCCTCTGAATACCCGTAAATCAGGGGTCTTCCCTTCCCTGTCAGGCCCAGAGTAGCCAGGGGAGGATTCACACAGCACACCAGTGCCCCCAGCATGTGTGTCCGTGAGTGCGTGTGTGTGGAGGGGGTGGTTTCTTTTGCTGTCCCTCGAGAGAGCACAACTCTGCCAGCAGTGTGTTATGACATCTGTTTTTACAAACTCAATAATGTTCAGCATGCTGAGAAGCCCGGGCGGTTTTGATGGATGAACCCACTATAGCAGCACGATAACATTCTGCGAGCATGCACAAGGGATTAAGCAAGACACCAGCCCACTTCGGCGAGGTCAGGCTGTGCTCAGAATCTGAAAGGATGTAATATTAATGCCTATCTAATTGGTGAATTTGTCAATGCAGTGTTGCCATTAAACAGCCAGCCATCTGGACCCCAAGGTTTATATGATCGCAGCTGATTGTCAAAACAATGGCATTTCACTGACCTTAAGAAATTTAATTAAACTGTTGTATTTCTTTCCATGCAGTAAAGGTACACAAACTGATAGCTAAGAATAAGGTTGTTGCAAGGGCTGCTGCTTCTGTTTTCTACAGTGTAAAATCATTTTCACATAGACACACATTCCCAGAAAATCTAAAATAACACGTGCAACTGCACTGACACTTTGAGCAAGTCACGTTTCCTTGTTGTGTGTTCTAATGATTCAGCAACCGCCAGAGGAGATTTTTCCAGAAAATAATACTCAGCAATTCAATTTGTCTTTTTGACTTAATAGCTTATTTAGTACATTCATTGTGCAAATTACTGCTCAGAAGCAGTTGTAATAGCAACTCAGTAACTTTTCCCCTACCATTATTTAAACCAGTGTTTTATAGGCCATGAAAAGAAAAAAGAGCTCTTCTTTTCCACACTGACCCCTAAGGTATAGAAATGTGGGACAAAAGAAGTTTCCTGGGTGACTCAGGTTCCCCCTCCATACTGCATAGCTCTTGTCATTAATGCATTGAACACCATCTTAAAACAGCTTATTATTTCTCCTAGCCAGACTGGGAGGTTGGTTGAGAACTTCACTGTTCTCATGGTTGCAAACCTTCCTTTAATTTCCATCTTAAAGTTATTCATGGCCAGCTCATACCCCTTTGTTCTTATGCCAACATTGCTTTTTAGTTTAAACAGCTCTTCCCTGGTGTTTACCCTCCCTGTGAATTTATAGAATGCAATCACATTCTCTCAGCTTTCATTTGGCTAGAATGAAACCCACTTTTTCAAATCTCTCATAAAATATACTCGCTATTCTCCTGGACATGTTTTCTCATCTGCTCCTTTGACACCATGAGTTCATATTTCTTGAATGGGGGAAGCAGGGATGCAAGCAGCAGCCCACATTATCTCTCACAGATGCCCTAAAGAATGACAATGATATTGCCTTCCTTTGCTGGAAATACTCCACATGAGAAGCTTTTTTGCTTCCTCATGGCAGCTTCACACAGCCATTTATTTGCTCATCATGCTGACCAGCTGGAACACAAATGCATCCTCTGCGGTCCAGTTTGTTTCTTTGGAGGGTCTGTAGCCCTTAGCAGCTCTTATAAGATTTCCAGTGCTTCACCTTGCACATTTTACAGTGGGATTTTCTTTGAGTTAGTCTTTAAAGCCACTGAGACCTTTTCATATGGTATACTGTTTTTCTTTTTCCCAGTGACTTTCAAGTGGGGTCCTCAAATTATATATTTATATTATAATCATATAAAAATTCCATAAGCAAATTTACCTGTTTTCATGAAGGGCAGTAATGGATATAAGAGGGGTTCCTGTAAGTTTCCTACAATATATCTTCATTCTACCTGTTGTGTCTTCCCCTTGAGACCTCTTCTTACACAGCTTATGTCTTTGCTAATAATTTTTCACCCAATATCACATTAGCTATTTTGTTGAAGATAAATAAGATATATTATAAGTCAGGGGTTTAGAAAATGAAAGATTTTTGATTAATTTAGAATTATAATTTATCTTTTTAGCCTTTTTATTTTATTTTGCTTCCATTTCTTCCATAATTATTTATTTCAAAATATTTTTAAAAGCTTTATGTGATACCGAAGTCTAAGAAGCAGACTCAATGTCTCATATCTTTGTTGGTTTCTGAGGGGGTTTTTTGACATAAAAATGATACAGTTGCTATTCTTTGGTCATGTGATGCTGCTCCAAATTTGATAATTTGTTTTTAATATTGCATTATCTGGAGTTCAGTTCCTTCCCATTACTCTGTCACCTTTTTGGAGGCTTATAAGCTATTTCCCTTGAACTTACTGCATGCAGCGAGTGCATACCAATGGGAAATGTTCATCTTATGCAAGAACAAATACATTGAATTACCACCTCATTTTCTATTGTGCCAAGATGAGGTTAAAACAGCTATAAGCAAGAAGTTTCTAAAGTAACTCAACTATAGACTGCATGAAGATACAATAAAATAGCCCTCCAGAACACGGAGGTGATACAGGTATTTACAAAATGTGTCAAAAATACAACCCCACTGGTGTGTTGCTTTTGCCATAGCATGTAAGATAGAGAGAGATGGTTTCAAATGCTCATTGGGCAAAGTCTGTACGGCAGGCTTATTGTTCTGTCACTCGTGAATAAAGCACCAACTGCAACTTCTGGTGACACGTTTGTTTCACTGACAGCTCATCTTTTAGTAGCAGAAGCTTCTATAAAACGAAACTCCCATCCTGCACTTGCTACCATGTCAGTGCAATATCAGTGCTTAAAGCTACTGCATGTACATGAGCATATCTTTCTCCAAACTGTACCACAGGAAGTTGTTGAGCATATGTCTGATGTTTTTATACCCTCTGCTAGTTGCAAAGGACTGACATTGTTTCGGTCTGGTGGGTCAGTCCTGCACATTTGTAATGCATCATTGGTAGAGTGTGACAAAGCAATTTGAAATCACTGATTAAAATGCCTGATCACATACTGGGAATATTTTAGTTAGTTAGAACAAAGTTTTTCCTCTGTGAATCATTCCGCAAAACTGACTGTCTTGAAGGTTAGTTGTAGTACATTTTTTTAATCCCAGTCCACCAAAAATGAGCTGCAGACACATTTCTCCTTGGTGAATTAATTATCCTGTGGAGATCAGTCAGTGAGTGCTAGAACATGCTATTTAACAACCTTTGGGGAATTGGATCCTTTTTCAAATTCACATCGGCTCTTTATTAACATGGAGTTTGGCGGTGGGAAGGGGGTTTGTGATAAAGGTCAGAGCTGCTCATTAGAAAGCTAAACGAAATGTGATAATGCAGTTCATTCCTCTAAGATTACAGCTTATGCATGTGAAAAAATACATAAACATTTACCTACATGGTACTGTAAAAGGAGGGCAGTTGTACATCATTGTACCTTCATGTTACTCTCGAGTGAATATTACCAAAATACCTGGCAACAGCCATTCCAGTAATACCCTATTACTTCAGGTAGGAACTGCTCCACAGGCTAGTTGGATTTTTCCCTCCAAGAAAAAGCATTTAGACTAAGTGCTTGACCCAGTACAAACAGATGAGAAAATGCACTTTCTGCTCTCAGTGACAGAAGCAGAAAACCATTTGCTCCAAAATTTGTGCGCAGGACAAGAAGAAGGTGGTGATGTTGGCATTGGGTTATGACACGTAAACACAGAATTCCTCAGCCTCTGGGCTGTTGTAGCCCTGGAGGAAAGGTAGATGACAGCTGTCAGTGTCTTTAGCACTCACAGAAGTTAATATTCTCCTGTATTGAGTCAGTAGCCCACGAGGATCCAGGTCTGCTTTATTTGCTTGCTGGCTGTCGATCTAGCTAGGAGTATCAGGTCCCTAATAAGAGCTTGACGTGCACTGTGGAGCCTGGATGGCTGCACAAGGGAGCTCAGATGCTTCTCAGGAAAACCTGCTATAGCTTTTGACACCAGATCTAATCTCCTACTGGTAAATATTGCTACTGACACTATCTTACCTGTTGTGAAGAACGTTTCTTGAAGCGGGAGCCTTGATGAAGCACCACGTAAATGCTGCTGGAGTGTAGCATGTTATCATCCAACCCTCCTGTATCAGAAGCACAAACACTGTTGGCAAAGATATGAATAAAGAAATACAAAAATGTTACAAACATGGAAGAAGGCAACACACAAAAACAATGGATTTTTGTTTTCATACTGGGCCAAATCCCTGGAAGCCCTAATCATGGGAATAGGTCCTACCTGGAGGACTGACAGGGGTGACTGAAGCGGAACTACACCCTGAGAAAGATAAAGTCACAGGTGTGAGCTGTGAGAAAGAGTCCATTTTACAGGGCTGATTCCAGTGCTTTATACCAACCCTTCACTGTCTCCCCTCTCTAATTTGTATCACCGTTTGACAGCCTGTTGACAGCTCATTAAGGAAAAAACCCCACATGTGACCAAAGCACTCAGTGCAAGCAGGGAGATCTTCTCTCTAATTGTGAACTGTATTGAAATCTGAACCAGATGCGGCACTGCAGATCAGAAACCAGCTCAATTAGCATGTTTATAAAAATATTTTAAAATGTATTTAAATTATTAGCTAGTATAAAACATAATAGCAGTAGCAGCTCTTGTGGGAGTCTAAGTTGTCATAAGTGACAAATCAAAGGAAACCAGACAGGTTTTTATATTTATTTTTTCCTGAAAGAAGGTATGGTGCAATATCAATGGCTTTAAACCATGTCAGCTCTGTCATTGAACAGGAACCATTAGTGGGCCGGTGCCTCTGGTCTCAGTCCAGACTGCCATCAGCACTAAATGAGAACGTGAGACTTCACTGCAAAACCAGAGTTATGGTAAGCACTGTAAAATTCAACCACATTTGGCTCACGAGATTTTTTTCTTTTGACACTGGTTAAATTTAAATTAACCATTTGGGCTTGTATTTCTGGGTTAAGATTGGCAATTCTGTTCATTAGTCTCTGTTCTCAAAGAGAATTCTTGAATTAAGGGTGTCAGGTTTTCCTAATATAATGCAGAGACTACAAATCAAACAACTAGATTTGAAACTTCTCTGAGGAATTGCTGCATCCTTAATCTGAAGGAAGTTTTTCTGAATTTCTTTTTGGTGCCTGAGAACTGGAAAGCCAGGAAGCTCTTCACGCAATGAAAAACTCTTCCTTTCTGTTACTTTACATTATTTTTGAACTCTTGACACACTGGAACACCAAAGCAAACATTCAGGCTAGGAGGGATTCCATACATACATGTGAACAAAGGCACATAGCTTAGACCCATTAGGAAATAACTGTAACTTCTGCTTCGCAAAGACAAGCTGGCTGAATGTTTTATGGACCCTTCTAGATGATGTGCTTATGTCACAGAAATGGCAGTAAGGTGCAGGTAGTCCTTTCCAGCCCTGTACTCAACAAAAAGAGAAATGCTTGCACAGGGCTGAACTAAATTATAACCTGTGAATTCCATGGGGTAGCTTCAACTATGTATCTCCCCCACAAGCTTCCCTCAGAGTCCCAGAAATGGGCTGACCATTTGTTTTCAAAAGTCTTTTAATTACTTTCAAAATACTTCGTGGAAGGCACAAGGACGCAGAATTTTCTGTTTGAATAAATATGGAAGAAAAAGACCTCTGTGAGTAACAGCTCATGCTTCGTCTGAGGACACTAAATGAGGCCTTTAGGGTCATAAAAGTGGGAAAAGCACATTTTGCAAAGCAAGCTCTGTAGAAAAACATTATAATAAAACAAAGGCTTTCACTTTTAAGTCTGTGAGAGTGAAAAACTGAATAAAGTCACTCAGAACAGGTATGTCTATTTAAATAAGATGCCATCAGGAGAATCATCCCACTATAAAGTATAACTTTTCAAACAAAACAGCTAACAGCTCTGTGCATACTGTATTAGTGCATTCAGTATTAGTTTACTGAATCCAAAATAATACATATGAAATCAGCATTTAATGTCCTCTATACCTCATTCCTTTAATCGTTTCACTAGCTCTTGAACATCATTTTCTTCTTGCTTGTAGAATGAGTGTAAATATTCTCATTTAGTGTTCTACAGCTAAATGAGCTAAAAAAGCATAGTTTTGTTGCTTCCTGGGTAATTGATATGCATGATGCACATTTCACAGAATATTTTTCTTAAATCCTGCAGCAATTGCATTTATGTGACTGTCCCTGCATTCGGCAGGGTAGGGAATTTTTGCACTTTATTGCTGGTACTGCAGGTTCAGCTTCTCATTCTGTAGATCTGTCCCTGTCTGTCTGTCTGTCTGTCTGTCTGCAACAAGATGTGGTGTGTTGTTTCCCAGCAACACACGCTCAGTGGCGTTTGAGTGTCTGGTGCTCTGAAGCTGCTGGATCTCTTGCAGGAAAAGAAAAACCAAATCCCAAACAAAACAACCCTTTGGTACTCCCGGCTGCTAAATGGGAAACACCCACTGTCATCGTTCCACTGTCATGGTTTCGCTGTCATTGAAGTGCTTGCTCTTCGGTTCCCTCTGGAAACACAGCAAAACCAACAATTTAGGAATGACTCTGAGATTCCCACCATCAAGAGAAGTTCTTGGAGTCTCTTGGTTGAGTTTGTCAGGCATCACCTCACTCCTATCTCACAGCTGCCTGGGCTTTTGCTAGGCTTTGGCAAGCCTTTAACTTCCCCTGCTTTCCCTCAGGTACCATTCCTTTACATTTTGAGCATTGCCACACCATCATAAGACGACATTGAAGTGCTTCTTTCGTCAGCTCTGTGTAAACGCAAGGGGACAGAGACATCCATCTCACACCTGAAAAAAACATGTCATCACTGTAACCACACAGGAGAAAACACCAAAAAAACGATGAAATGGAAAAATTTTCCTGATTTTTTTTTTTTTTTTTAATCTGGTTAAACACAGTTTTCTTCTCCTTCAGGAGAATAGATGAGAAAAGAACAAGGTTTCCTTTCTTGCTCTTGGGGGTGTCAGTTGCCTGCTGGTTCTGGCCATTACCAGCCAGCCTTTTAAGCAGAGCTCTTCATCACTTTATTTCATCAGTTGTAACAACTGCCTCACTGCTTACCCAATTATTTTCTGTCACTATGAAAATCTTAGTTTTATCTTAATTACTTAATTTAATGACAACATTCAGATGTGCTAAAATCATAGTCTGATTTACTCTGATAGGAACTGCAGGTATTAGATATCTTCCTGAAGTTGGTTTAACCTCCTGAGTTGAATGCTTTCGAAAATGCATTAAATTCTGTTCACTCCATTTTAGCAATTCCCAGTTTTACAATGGTTTTTCTGCTTTTTAACTAGTTTTGGTTTGTCTTTCCCCACTATTTTGAATCCCAGCTTTCTGAAATCTGTTCTAGTATTTCTTACACACATTGAGTTCCCAAATCAACAAGAGACATGAACAGTGTGTTGACCTGTAATCATATATATTAAGATAAGAATCATTATTATGTGGTGAAATTTTATGATTTTCAGGAATCACCCAAAGATTCTTCTTCTTGGCATCGTAACATGATGGTCCTCTTAGTCTGTGACTAACACTCATGAGGTGATGTCATAGCCCTGGGAGGTTGCTCCTTTCTTTATTTTTTACATCCATAGCATTTTATGAAGGCATTTATACACAAATCCACAGAAACAATTACACAATAAAATTGAAAAGTACCAGTCAGATGTTTGTATTCACAAACAATATTATGTATACATGCCCATATATTGTCTTAACGAGGAAGAGACTTAAGGTCTCATGCTGAGACCTAACTCAGCATGATGAAGGCCACATGTTATATCCCCAGCTGCACTAAACTAGGGGCCCAAAATCTTCCCTGTAAGAAGAACAACCCTGCTTAGCTTGGGAGAAAAGCTGAGTTCCCAAGGACTCTATCGGCCTATTCCCAACACAAAGTAGAGCTGTCAGGAAGGTGCTTAAATTTGCATTACATGTGTGTAACAGCATCCTCAAAAATCACTTCCTTCCGGCTAGACAGTTGAGCTTTCTCCCTTTGAAGGCCTGTCCTCCCACAGCTTCTTGGGATTGTTATTTTTGCTTCGTTCAATAGCTTGTACCTAAATTGTTGGTCGTTTGAATGGTTTTTTTTTTTTTGTTATCAGCGATGTTAAATCAAAGCACTCCATTTGGCCTTTGCTTAGGAGAAAAAAATAAAAGTAATGCGCCCTCCTGAGACTTTAACAAGCGTGTTGGAGAAGAGAGTGGAGGTGGAGCTGCTTGCAACCAGCATCTTCTCTTTGAAATGTTCATGCCCAGAAAGCACGTTCCAGACCATTTTAGCGACAGCGGAGGCGCTTTCACATCTCGGTGTGTTCAAAAGTTCAATCAAAAACAATTTTGATATTTTAATTGAAACTGAAAATAGAAAGGAGCCCAACTGCCCTCTGTTGATCACAGCAACAAGGAGGATAAAAGAGAAAAACTGCTGCTATGAAACAAAAACAAGCACTGCAGGGATTTTCACTGAGAGTCTTGCTGTTGTTGCTGCTAAGTAATTTTTTCAGTGATCTGTTGATATGGTCTAATGGGGAGTTTTAAAATTAAATTTCCCAGTATTTATCGGTGTTCCACCCCATCTTCAGATTGTGTCTGCATGGATTTTATTCAGTAAATAATATCTGGAGGTGAGGTTGCCTATGTCACTGGATATACATAGAATATTGGTGGTACCAGAAGGGTTGAAAAACTGAGTAGCAAAGCCAAATCCCTTCAAGTCATAAAGGGATATAGCACTGCCAATGGGAAGGCAAATGCCACTTTATGAATGCAGCCAGGCTTTGAGCTCATAAAGGACATTAACTCTCATTACTCATTACAAGTTTTAGCTATGCCAAGTGATCTTGAAACTGCAGTTAGCAATCATCAAAATTAAGGCCACTTGACTGGATTCCACTTCTGGGAAAGGATGCCATGGCCACAAGTAGGTGATCCACCACACACACAAAATTTTAAGTAAAGCAAGTCTATTCAGAAGTATTTACTAAGAAAAAAAATCATATTAAACGGCCCCAAAATCTTTAATGCATCTCTGGGTTAGATGAGGTATTTTCTCCTCCTAGAAACATGGTGCTAAAAAAGGACAATAACAAATGTTTCAAAAGTAAAAGTTTCGATTATAACAGAATTTGTTAATTGAGTGTTGAGATTAAGAGCATATTAGGGTCAATAAGAAGTTTGTTGGAATATCATGTATCATAGATAAGATAAATGAATACAAAAATATGTGTTGATTGACACCAGCAGGTTATATATTTGACATGAATGTAAGCACACTGACTCACAAAAATAAGCACCTTATTTGAGACTAATGCTAATTTTAAATACAACACAGTCATCTCATTTCTCTCATCCCATCTGTTGCCAACAGCAAAATATAAATTATGAATGGCATTTTTTGCCTTTTATTCACTGCTTTGGAAATACAGCAGAAGTTTCATTGAAGAGTTTTGTGCCTTTGGTAGGTAAGGATCACTGTGCACAAGTTATTTTCTTCTTTTTTTCTATCTTGGCAAAACACAGAAAACTACAGGCAAAATCTCTTCCATTCTTTTTTTTTTTTCATTTTTTTTAAAATAACCCACACTATTAGCACTATCAAATATAACACTTCGTTTACTCTCTGGAGTAAAAAGGAAATCACGTGTTATATTTCCATTATGAAAAGTCACAATTCAAAACAGTCTGAACTCCAACGCTAGCAGGGACAGAGGCCAGTTTTGAATTTCCTTGGGATTTCTGGTGCTTACAGGGAGTCGTGCCTGCAGACCCCTCCCCTTGCAAGCAGGTACTTCACAGCAACAGCTTAGCTAAGCCACACTCAAGGAGAGGAGAGGGCACTGGACTAAGGACAGCCCTAGCTGTTTGAATTGTTGTTTTCTCTCCTCTCAGAGGAAAAATAAAAGGCCAAAGTTTGACAGAAATCGACTCATCAAACACTGTCCGGTCAGTCAACGCATTTTTCATGACATCATGGAGAATGATGTAACACTATCAAAGATGTCACATAGTTCTTTTGAGGCATAGACCAGTATTTAGCTGGATGAAAACTGCAGAGTGGTGATCTCCTGCACTCCCATTAGAGCCAGTTGCTTCACATCTCTTTAGAGAAATCTGAGCCAAACCATCTGAGCTGAATTCAGGTAAATCTGATTATCTCCAAACACTGTGAGCCAGAATCAGCCAAGAGCTTGCTTGGTGGTCCTCACAGCACAAATTCTTCACGTAATGGGCATCATGGGAACTTTCTGTTAAATTTTTCTAGTATGCCTCTAAACTCAGCTGAAAAGTTTCAGCTGTTTAGCTGGAAAAAAAACAAAGGTTAACAATGCGTCTGTGTAGACTGGATCCAGTTTTACACTGGATCTGCATTTGTTTGATACAATAGCTTAGTAGTCACATAAGTGACCTTATCTGTATTGGCGTTTTCTTATTTACCAGGTTACATTCATTTGCACTGACAGGCTAACATCCAAAACAAAGCAATTTGCATGTACACTAATGCATATTGGTAAATCAAGAGGATTTCAGAATACCTCCTAGGCAGCTCAGTGTTCTATGCTAGCTGCAACCTAGTAAGAAATAAAAATATTTTTACCTTCTGACACCTCATCTTACCAGTTCAGCCTCTTGCCTTACCAGAAGAGCAGTGAGAAACTTTCACATTCCGTAATTTTAAATTACTGTGGGTTTTCTACCTCTTATTACTCTCACTGTGTGGGATCGATCTCTGACTGTGCCTTCTGTGCTGATGTGAGGTGTCCTGAAACTGTTTTCCGTCTCTTTCATCAGATCTGTTTGAGAAGAATGACAGCTGTAAACTGGAAAGCTAATTTTCTGGCAATTGAAAAACATGTAATTCAATGTGTCTCTACAGTCAACTCAATACCACAAGTTCTTCTAGTCACTCATATTTGCTGTTTAATTAACATAGGTATAATGTAATTGAAGAGAGATGAATATCTGTTTGTCAGTGCAGCATCCAACTCTGCCTGGTGCGTGCATGCCTGCCTTATCACGTATCCCTGAAAAGAAACAAAGGTTTATTCCATACAGGAGTCTTATTTGATAAAGTTTTCTGACTGCAGGCCAAAACCAGAGATGAAGGTTTTGCTAAATGACCCCTGAGATAACAGTGAAGCTTCCAAACCCTGATCCAATCATCAGGAGCACAGAGCCTGACCCAAATACCTTCAGAATGAACAGAAGCTTTCCAGCACTTTCAACTCACTGAGAATCAAGCCTGCAAACTGCAAGATGCGCTCTGCAAGGGGCAGAAACACAAACTAAGTCAAGGCAGTATAAATTCAATAAGTTTCTTTTAGTATTTGTAGAAAAGTACAATTTAAGTAATGTTCTCCAAAATTTGAAGCCAAATGAAAGCACTCTAAATTTGTGGTTTTTCTTTTTAAAAATAAAACAAATTCCATTATTGGTAAGAAGATTAAGTAGTTGAGCCAAGAATATTCATGAGTGTTTCAATGCCTTTATTCTTTACAAAGGTAAAACACTGGATTATTTGGTGACATCTATACTCTACTGTGATTTTAACCAAATAGGTTTACATACGTAAAATGTCTTAATGTCATGATATGTCACTCATGGTGAATTTCTGAGACCAGGCAGACCTAGAAATAGCAGGATGCAGGACATGATTCAGTAAACTCAATATCTACACTCTATGGAGTACATATATGCAAGACACGTAGTTCAGCCTAAGTCAAAACCAAAGAATTTCAGAGTCCAATTTTGAACATTTGATTAGATAACAGTTAGCATTTCAATTTCTAACTGTTATCAGGTTAAATTAAGTGAATGATTTTAGTTCAAATAAAATTGATTGGAATTACTGCTTTTGTAGGACATATTTTCAGTATTCTGCATTGAAATTGTCCAAAGCAGAATTTAAATACTATTTGAAAATCACAGGGATGTCTTCTCACATCTAAATCTTTATTTTTCTTTGATAAATGCTGATGGTAGAGATCAGGAATAAAAGGCCAAGTTACTGTTTTAATTCACTCTGAGGATAGCAAAGGAATCTTCTTTTAGCTGTGGTAGTTTCTGATGCGATGATTCACGAGAGACACCAGATCAGAGCAATTTAATTTGGAAGAGCATTACACAGAAACACTATTATTATTAGCTTTTTTGATGCCTTTTTCTTTTTTTTCCTTATTCTCTCTGCATGTAATCTATATACAAATCTATCTCTGCATGTAATCTACACATTTGCCTGCAGAATGTATGTTTTCTTTTCTGCATTATCTCCTCATCCCAAATGATTACTGCATTGTTTTGTGTTTCTGAAAGTATTAGTCATGTGAAATGGCACTGAAATAATTTTGCTTTTCCTGTCAAAGGAAATGAAAGCAAAAAGATTATTACTTTTCCAAGTTACAAAATTGTATCCTTATTGACATGAAGCAGGCTAAAGCAATAACTCCTGATGACGTGCTAATAAATAATATATAAGTTTATATATATTGGGCCTCTTTTTTATACCACTTCAAACCTGGAGTAACTTCACTATAGACAACATATTTATAATAAGAGAATACTCAGAGCAACTACATGCCTATGAATTATGTATTACTGGCAAGAAAAATTCTAATTTATTGCATGCATGTCTTCACTGATGGGTGAAAATGGCTAATGGTGAATTGCTAGAAAGCGAGTAAATCTAAATCTTACAATAATGAAAGGACATTTCCTGTGCCAGCCTGAACTCCTACAGTCAGATCCTCCACTGTCCCAGGAAGTGCTGAAGCTAGCAAAGTTTAAGCAGGCATGCCAGACAAGTTTTCTAATCCATTTAAGAGATCTGTACAGCCTAGAAAAGCATCTAAATATTCTTTCCTCCAAGTCTTTCTGAAGTTAGGTAGTTAACGACACAAACATAATGAGGATAGTACTATGAACAGTTACAGGTTCAGGTCCTTTTGATTGTCTGGCCCGATGAAATCATCCTTAGATACGTTACCTCGAACGCTGCTGGGTTCATGTTCAGAGCCAGGCTCAGACTTCCACTTCAGTTTCATGCTAAAACACCTCCATTGTTCTGCTATGACATTCAGGAGAAAGAAGTATCTGACTCCTCAAACCGTGCCGCTTTTGAATGTTCTTCCCTGGTTGTTCAGGGTAAGTAGACTGGTTCCAAACCTTGCAGCGGGCAGATCTAAGTCTGGTCAACTGTTCTCTCTGCCTCAAGAGAAGTGACAAAAGTGCATCACCCCAGGGTGAGTTCTGATGGAGGCTGCTGGAGGAAAAAAGGAAGAGTGCTAGGGCTAGAGGTCGGCAATCCTGAGAGCAAAAGAGGACATGCATAGCTTGGAAGAAGCCTTGGCATACGTACCAAAGCACCACCAGGTATTCTACCTGCCCCAGAGGGGAAGTAAATCTGTGCTAACCTGATAAAATGGTCAACCACAAGTTTAGCTGTTGTTCTGGAGTCCATCTGTGTTTTCAGGTGAATCTTTGAGGGTTTGTGTTTAACGGCAGATAATTAAAAACAGTAAGGAAATACTGTGTGAAATGAACTACCTTTCATTCGGACAAAATGGGTTTGTGAGCTGAAGGCAATGGACGCAGCAATACTACCTAGTTCTAGTTTTGTATTCCTTAAGACTTTCTTACATGAAAAAGGTAATTTCTATTAAGGTAAAGTATGAGCTAAAAAATACAGTTCCTGAATTTCCCTTAAGAATATCTGTACATGGGCTTACAGATACATAGAGAACTCCAGACATAACAAACCAGAGTAGAGGGAAATCAAATGGAAGTAAAATTACTTTTTGTTTACTTGCCTTTTCAATTTTGATCTTAAATAAATTACATGTTATGTAATTACTGGAAAGTCAAATCTTTGATTAACTTTCTTGCTTGTAGAGCATGGCAAAGAATATACCTGCTATTCCATTAGGGAACAGAATTATTTGGAGATATTTTAAACTCTTAAATTTGCCAGTTTTTCTAAAATAGCTAATATGTATCCTGACATTGTCTGAAATGTACCAGTGACCAGTGCATGCTGATTTGTTAAACTAACATATTTTTGCAAGGAGGCAGTCTTACCAGGTTCCACCTCGAGTTATGTAGCATAAACTTGGGCTTACTGTATCCTTTCAGAGATCCTCCACATTTACATACATTTAAATGCATTCAGTCAGCTGCTGCCCTGATTGCAGAGAATATGGGTAACATGGAAATGAGTGCAGATCCCCCGGAGTCTGCAGCAGTACATGGTGTCCTCTGTTGCTTGGATCAACAAGTCCTCTGTTCACCTTGCCTCTGCCACAGGCTACTGTTAAAACCTGAATTTTGGGCCTTTCTTTCTTCAACGCTTCCTTCCTATTTGCAAAAATACCCTCATTCTCAGTGTCCCCTCAACAACACTGAACAATTTTTGTGGTGACAGCTACAAAAGGAAATGTGCCCTGGCAGTCAGGATGTTCAAATGCTCATTGATTTTCTTCTTTGTAATAAGCAGTTTCCCTAAGTTCCAGGTTAACTGATGTGTTCTGCTCATTAAAAGTTGTTCTCTTTAGAAATGGCTTTATTACTATCAACTCGTGTAAGATAAAATTTTCCAAGGCACACAGTGAGTATTTCATCAGATCAGCACTCCCAATTCCCCACAACTTGTGCAGGACTCCACTTCTTGAATCCAATTAAGTGAATAAATATCTAGGAAGAAAATGCATTGTTTTTAACATGAAACAGAATAGGCATGGACAGATACAGCATTTCCTCCTCTCAGATGTTGAGGAGTCTGAACTTGGAAACCTCCATGTGGACAACAAAATATATTTCTTGTGCATATAAATTTCACATTATTCATGTAAAGAGTTTAAAAAAAAGTGTTTAACTAAATTTTGGTGGCTTCCTATGGGCAAGACTGGAGTATCACTACCTACCTGTTAGTCAGGCATAGATCTTGACCTAACAAAATTTTATGTGACTGTTTAGGGTCCAGCACTATGATACCACATAGTAAATAAAAAGGAAAATCTGTTTTTGGAATATGGATCAAATTTTGTATTATGCCATAAGCTATGTTTCATGTATTACTGAGTAGCTCAAAACAGAGAGTTTTTTACATGGAAATCTCATATGCCATGAACCATTTGGCACACCTACCTGTGGAGAAATACAGGGTTTTAAAGAGCCACAGGCAGGACTGTAATATAATTGCAGGATCAATAGTAGTGCCCAAATAGGGACGTAAAACAGGTGAGATTCTGTGGTATGTTCATCTAAGCTTCTAGGCAAGTTTTTCCTCCTGTGACGTATTTTAAGAGATAAAAAAACCCCTAGAACATATTGTGGCTGCCAGCTCTTGTGATATTATTGCAGCTCACACTATTTGGTCTTTTTTTCTTGGAGCGCAGGCTCCTCAAAAGATTCAAGAGAATTTCAGCTTATATCTCTGGAAAAAAATTAAAAACAACAAACGAATGAACAAACAACAAACATCCAGATCTGCATGGCTGTCTAGATTCTCTGTTGCAATGACAGATTTGCAAATGCACTGGAATCAAATGTGTTTTACAGTCCTGGAAACCAGAAAACAAAGGGAGGAGCAGCAGCACAGAGAGAGGCAAAACTTTAAGCTAAGAAACAAGAGATAAGTTCCAAACTTTCTGACTCTTATACAAATCCCATCACTTTTGCTGGCTTGAATCATGGACTTCTGAAAACTTCGGGAGCTTGCATTTTGCTTTCAGTTTTTAAACGTAAGATCGACGTCGTGGGGTCGGAAAGCAACATGACGTGCTGTCAACGAGATGGTGGAACCTCCCTCAGTCTTGGCCAGGGCTGCTGCCCTCCCTCCCGGGGGACAGTCCCTGCCTGGCACGCAGGGACACGAGGGACTCTGCGGGCATCCCGGGCTGGCACGGAGGAGGCATTACAAGGTCTGAAGGGATAAGAGAGAATAGACGGGTTTGGTCATAATCCCTCCCCCCGTAACCCCTAGAGCCACTCCTACTTCATGTATAGAACAGTCTTTTGTGCCTGTGTTTTGGTTTTCCTTCTGTTCGAGTTTTTCAAAGCCTGAGGATACAGAACACACTCGCCTTTCAGAATAAGAGAAGAAAACGCCTCTTGTGGATTTTGCCAGCCTCCTGACCTTTAGGGCTGCTCACTCAGGCTCAGAGTCACCCCAGGCGAGTGGCTTCAGAGACAAATGAACTCCATAGAAACACCCAGACAGAAATTTCCTCCCAACTAATTTAGCCAGTGGGTCCCAGCTCACACCCGAAGCTGCACAGCAGCCCAGCACCTGCCCTCTGTGCTCGCGGCTGGCTCTGCCTAATAATCCCGGGAAAAACCACACAACCTCATTAACTATCCTTCAGCCTTTTCCCCAGGCAGAGTTCATTATCCCGATTTTCATCATTTAAGAGAAACAGGCTGCTCCAAGGGACCTTGCAGGGCAAGAAGCAATAGGTGAGGTGAGGCTGTGAATTTGCTGCCAAAGGAGAGGCTTTTCCCTCCTGGAAATCCTTCTGTCTTTCTAGCTGAGTGTGCGAGAGCCGCTCCCATCACCTTAGTGACCAGTAGGTTCGTTAGTAACCTTTTGCAGGTGGCTGACAGGAATCCTTCCCAATGGACGGTTCTCCCTCTAATTCAGAATATTCATCTGGTGCTTCCTCTCAGCCACAGGTACACACTGCCACCACCAGATCAAACGGATCCATAGAACAAATTCAGGGGGGCTTGGGTAGACCAAAACGTCTGGTTTTTAACAAAATGACAGTTTTTAGGATGCTGAACTCTGCTGCTTGCAAACCTTTAACTAGGGCTGCTTGGGATTTTTCTGTCAAATTATTTTTTGAGCAAAAATACAGATATTCATAACAAGTTCTGGTTTTACTGTTTCCTGAATTTCTGCTGGAAAACAATTTAGATGCATTTTTGTTTACTTGCTTTTATTGTTGTTTTTTCAAGAATTTGAATTTTCGTTTTGTTTCATTTAATTCAACCCATTTGAAATTAAGTTTCATAATATACTGAACTGTTTTCTTTTGCCAGAGTAAAGTATTGTAGAAATTCACTACCACCTCTGTTTGTGGCCAGTCTCTGCTGTGGCAAATGTCTCTCCTAACACATCCTAGCTTTTCATCCACTCAGGCTGTAACAGTGCAGCACGAAGCATGCAGTTCAGTTGGGAGGTGTGACCATAGTGCAGAAAATAATCATCAGTTCTCTAAGAAACATCTGCTCATGCTTTTGATCAGGCTATTACTAGAAGTCCATGTCTGGTGCTTAAATATTCAGATTCTCGGTATCAGAAGACTACGAATTTCATATATTTATCATGATTACTTACTGTCTTTATAAGTTACAGGAAGCAGATAGTCTGTTCATGATCTAAGTTCAGGTGTGCCAATTATTTGTGTACTTTAGCTGGCAGTTTGAGTTCTAATCATGGCTGCAGATGTGCTAAAATCACTCAGTTAAGCTACAACATACGCTGAAACAAAAAGGGGTCTTGCTCTTTCCAGGATGCAACCAGCATGGAGCAGTAAAGAAAGCAATAGTGGCTCGGAGCTTGCTGTCATTTTCTAAGGTACTCAGGGATGAATGTCAGATATATGGCAGAATGAAAGCAGGGCAATTCATGAAAGGAATTGTACTCTGGTTGCTAAAACAGAATGCTCAAAATCTTTTGCTGATACGGAACTGTGAAAATATGGAAGAAATTAGACTTAGCAGCAAAATTATACCATAATAGTATCCAAACCATTTATGGTAACAAATTAAATACTGTTGGTTTTCAGTCTTCCACTGTAGTTACAATGATGTCTTGATAGAATGAAAGAATTCTGTATTGCAAAAAACATACTAGAACTTCATTCAGCTGAGGAAACAATTAAAGGCTTGTTGGAATAGGGATTTTTTCAAGCCACACAAGGAACAAAATATTTCTCACAGTTGTTAGCTGCTGTGCTGCTGAAGACAGAATAATCTATCATGTCCTTGATTATTTTTCAGAAAGCAAGGAGATTGCTGTAGGAATATTTAAAAGCAAGTTACAGTGAAATTGTTGGAACTTTTGAGAGCATATCATTACTCCCTGCTGGCAGCAGTAACTATAACAAGAGTAAACTCTACAACATCTACATAGATATTTGCTTTATTTGTTAGCAAGTTCATATTCTTCTTAACGTAGCAATACATGATAAAAATTATCCTTTAATTTTAAAGGCTACAGCATGAACATTTTGATCCTTTTCTTCAGAATTAAGGGGGATATTACACTGTGTCAGCCCCAAACAGTTGGGAAAGCTGAGGTATACTCTATACAATACTGCTCAGGCTGACCCAGAAGGAATCTTGGATCATTTTTCAACTATTAACAGGTCCTTTGTATGTTAGAAATGGACACCTAGACAAAAAGTTTAAGTTCTTTAAGACTGGGAATGATGAAGACAACCACTTTTCAATTACTGAATACTGTATGTATTTCACAATACACTAAAAGACATTTATGAAGAGTTTTAAACAGCAACTCTTTTGTATGGGGTGAAGTGAATGACATAAAGCATTCACTGATGGATGAACTACAACAAAGAATGGATGACAAATCATTTAGTCATAAATATGACTCTTATCTGAAAGCACACCTTGGCAAAGCAGAACAAACAGCAATGTCATTCAGTGTTGTGTGCTTTAGTTCTCAGATACCTAAGTTCACGTCACTTCTGCAAAAAAATATTTCAACCTGATTCAGACACTTCACAAATAAAAAAAAAAAAGTTTAATTTTAAAAAAATGAGAAGTTTTTAGAGTTCTAAGTCCTTCCTAATGAGATAGAATTTAAGGAAAAAGTTCTGAATATGAGCTGCAGAATATTGCACTCAGAGATTGATAGATTGAGTAGTAATTAAGCAGATATTTAATAAATTAGGTTAAGGAATGATTTAGTATTTTGGTTTCAAGTCCTCACTTTTTCAGTTTTTAGTTTTAGAAGATCAATGTCTTGCCTCCCACCAAACAGCTCCAAAAATAATGCTTTCTCTGTTCATGCAGGACATCTCAACTGCTGGTCAGAAATGTGCTAATTATTGGTTCTGCTAAGGCTGAAACCCAAGCTGAAGTCAATTCCAGCTTGACATATTCTCTAACCATGAGGTCTTCTGCCCTCCAGAATCAGCGGAGCTTGAAAATTCATCTTTCTGATCTTCTGCAGATAGTGAGGCTGCTAACTGGCAGTAGTGTTCTTCACATTCCTCTTCAGCAAACACTTCACACGATGGTGTCTAACATGCCAGGTAATCGAGTGCCCTCAGTCTCCTGTGTTTGGCAGCATCCGGAGTCTGTGTTATAGATGCACTGAGATTTGGACATTTGCCCCATTCTTAGTTTCTGCTGGAAGGCAAGGAGCTTGTCCCCAGTCTTCCCACAGCCCTGGTCCAGATAGTCGGGACCCTCCATTGCACTGTGCTAGCTCACCACTGCTGACCTTTATGTACTGACACAGGACAGTTTCTGGTTTCCGCTGCTAATATTTACTACCTTAATCGTATAAAATCAGTACAAAACCTGTGCTCTGACCCTAAATAATATCATTAGTTTCAAATGCTAATGTGTTTTTTTTTTTCCCATTTAGATTTTTGTATTTAAATCTCTGGCTTAATCAATGTGAGAAGAAAGCTATGGTTTCAAAGGCAAGAATTCCAGTGGTAGAAAATGACAGATTTAATGCTGTGTGTACAGCGCTAATTTACAGCCTTCTGTGGATTCTGATACAGCCTTCAATTATATAATCATTTGCTTCATGCAGGGCTCTAAATGAACAGTGAGAAGAAAGGAAGAACTGCAGGTAGGCTTGTTAAGTTGGTACTCAGGAGGTTTGAAGCTAAGAATCATTACATGCTTTAATATAAACCCCATATTAATTAATTCGAAAGGCCAAGTCTGGGTGGCAGGGGCCATCTTCATTTGATGTTTCCTAACTTTTACATCATTGGTCTTGCCCAAGATTTTTTTGGTTTTCATTTGGTCGTGGTTTGGGTTGTTTGGGGGGG
>VZRR01007357.1:327798-360720 GCA_013398015.1 Oreocharis arfaki | reverse complement strand
GGGGGGGGGGGGGGGGGTGTTGAGGTGTAATTTATACCTATTATAGCAGCACGCAAGGAGGTTCATTGCCCTGGGCAGTAGGCAAATCAAGTTTGCAGCCATCAGTTATGTTTATCTATTAGAGACAGTAAGACAGGCCTATAAAGTTAATATACTTTTCCATTTAATTGTCCTTTCCTTTTTTTTCTCTGTGTGTCTTCCCTTACAGCTTTATCATCTATTTTTCTTGTTCTGCATTTTAACCAGATGTTTCCCTCTGACAGCAAATCCCAGAGTTTCTTTGTAGCCAGAACTACATTTATCATTGTTGTATGATCACTACTATTGCTCTTAGGAATGGTATACACTTGTTTTAGTGAAACTACCTGCTTTAGGTTCCTCCCCAGTGAAATTTATGATTGTAACTATTGAATTGCTTGCCTGTCTCCATTTTGATCGTTATGCAAGTAGTTTGCTTTGGGGTTTTTTTTTCTACAAGTTTCATATCTTTACTCATGTTTATGCTTTTTCTATTCTGCTTTCCTATAGCTATCTAAAAGTGATCATGGGATATAAAGTCTGGAGTTCAGTATTAGGCATAGGCTTTCCTCTGGAGACTAAGCGGAGGCCTCATGGAAATCTGCAGCATCCTCACAAGAGGAAGCAGAGGGACAAGCACTGATCTCTTCTCTCTGGTGGCCAGTGATAGGACTCGAAGAACAGAATGTAGCTGTGCCAGGGAAGGTTAAATTTGGATGTTAGGATGAGGTCCTTCACCCAGAGCGTGGCCAAACCCTGGAACAAGCTCCTCAGGGAAGTGCTTATAGCACCAAGCGGGCCAGAGTTCAAGAAGCATTTGGAGAATGCTCCTCAGGGCCATGGTGTAATTCCTGGGGATGGTTCTGTGCAGAGCCAGGAGCTGGACTTTGATGATCCTTGTGAGTCCGTTCCAATTCAGGATATTCTATAATTCTTACAAATATATGCCAATACTTTAGCTGCACCTGTCACATGCCACAGATGAGTTCATTGTCCTGCCATTTGCCTTCTGAAAATTTATGGTCAGGAGCATTTATCTTTCAAGGGCTCTGCCTCATGAGACCATGATAGTTTCAGGTAATAGAAAGGGGTTGATTTTCTGGAAATTGGTGGGCATTGATTCTATATTTGGGAACATGAAACAGGTAGCGAGATTACTGAATCTGTATCTAGCCTCCAGGTTAATTGTTATTGGAGGGATGTCTTGGCAGGGAGAGGGTGAGTGCCCCATGGCAGTTTTTTCTCATACTTGCTCCAATGTCTGCTGGTAGTCCCAGGTCTCCTGGTGCTTGAAAGTGAGGGCTGGGTTGCCTGCACTTAACCTGCTGCCATGTGCATAATTTGCACTTGCACTGAACTACCTCCTGTGGTCTATAGGGCAAAGCATGAAAGGAGGAAAGCTGTCTCCGGATTTGTGCAGAACTGGTCCTGCTGAACTTTTGATGAACTTGACTATTTCCAAAATGGGAATTTAGAGAATTTTATTATACACCATATTCATATTGTGGGATTAGCAGTTATTTAAAGGCCGGAAAGGATGTCCTGGATAGTATTTAGTACAAACCACTGTGCATGGTAAACAGTACAGTAAATCCTTTACAAACAGTCATTAAAATAGCAATTCTATTACCTCATCCTCCTGGGTGCAGCAGTCCCAGCACTGTAGAGGGCTCTCTCATGCCTGCTCTGCAGGGACAGCAATAGGAATGAGCCAACTTGTGTGTGCAGGAGGAAGCAAACATCTTAAAATGTCTGGACTCAGGACTCCCACTGCTTATGTCAGTGAACCAAGAACATCAAACAAGCTGTGGGCTGCCTATATGAGCCCATGATCCTAAAGAACATTCCCTGGCATCTTCTGATGTAGCAAGGTTTATTAGATCAGTAACCTGGTCTCTTTTATATCATACTCGATATGTTCAGATTGGCACTGGGAAGGTAGCAATCACTTGACTCTGAATGGTGGACTGAAGTTCATTTGTCCTATGCTTTTTTCCCTGTCGAGACAGAAGACAATCAAGTATGAGTAGACTCATTATTTTGCAGTAAAGCCATTTCCCTGAGGATTTTCAATGTCAGGATTTAATCCCCATTTGGCACTCTATGAGATAATAGAAACCTCTTACATGACTGCATGATATACTTGAAAACCACTGAGACCAGCGTATTCTCCAATCAACAGGGGTTTATCTTCACTCTTCTTGTCAGTGATAATGGGGTCCCTGTAGTTAAAAAACCCCATTCAACAAATGAGAATACTTCCCCACACATTATCCTGCTCATTATAATTTCCAAGCTTAAGAAATAAGATAATACTGGTCACTGAGAATAACACAAAGGAAAAAGCAGTGATGGAAAGTCTCTCCTAGTCAATTCAAGTTGCCTAGCTTGGATTCCATGTGAAAAACATTGCTACATTAACCCACACAGACAGCACATTGACTCCAGTAGTATCTTAATATCAGTGAAAAAGTAATTCTGCTCAATGTGGTTGTTTTTTCTTCCTATTTTGAAGTTTTATTAATAGTTGTAAAAGATGTTGCAAGCTCTGAAGCATCCTTAAAGCTTTACTCTGTGCAATTTTCCTTGCAAATGTCTTTTATTTTTGATGCACCATCCTTCAAACTGAAGTGTGGTAAAATGTAGTGGTCAGCAACTCAACATCACGGAAAGCAGGGAATTTGAGAAATCAGACTGAAGGGGACTTTTATTGCAAGGTGGGAGGTGAGAAGCTCTGAACCACCAAATTGCTCAGTTTCTACTGTGAAAGTCATGACAAAAGACATTTTTTGACTCAAAATTTGACTCAAAATTTTTTGACTTATGGGTCCTTTCAAACTGAAGACATTCTATATCCAGTGATTTTAAAAATCTTAACAATTATTTTCTGTCACTTCTTTGGCTCCTGTTTCCATTGTCAGACTGGTTATTCATAATAAAACCTCTCAGAGAAACAAGGATGTCAGGCTCTTTACTCTCTTACCCTGTACAGCCTCATGTGCTTTTGGTAAATGTCGGGCAATGTTAAGCATAATCCTCCCATAAATTTTCCTGGTACACAAGTTTTAAAGAGCACTACACAGCTTAATGGAGCATCTTATCGTATTTAAGGCTCATGGACACTGCTAGAATGACCAGATTCCCAGGTTTTAAGGATATGTCCCTCAGCAGAAATGAAATGTCTCACTGTTTGATAGTTATCTCTAACACCAGGGTACAGTAGAAATGGACAGAAACACATAATCTTCATCTAAGGGAGCCCTAAACCCACAGTGTGAAGTTCTTCTTGGGAAGGTACAACTGTACATTTAGTTATTTTTCTCACAGCCTCCCCTAGTATTCTGGGAATATTTGATCCCTCTGCCTATCCCACCCTTCAAAAAGGATGGGCAAAAAGAGACATATTTTGGAGGAAAGATTTAAACAAAATGCAAACTTTTCCCAGGATAGGGTGTAAGCTTGCATAAACTTGTTCCAAAAAAACAAAAACAAAAACAAAAGATGATCAAAAGCAGCAAAAGTTGAAAACTTATTACTTTAAAAACCAACATGAATGTGAAGAGCAAACTCTCAGATGTTTAATTTCTTTGAAGATATGGACAGACCTAGCAGTACTTTGCCCTCACACGTGAATGTACAGAGCAATCTTTCAAAAAGCTCCTCAGAGAAGCTTGCTTCTGCTGTGGCTTTGAACAACTAACTTCAGGAAAATGAGGAGCAAGAGGTGTCAAGACTTCCCTTTGGCCTTGGTATGGATGAAAAGATGTGAAGGGAAGTGCAACCTGCCTGAAATTGTCTGGAAAAGCAGCATCAGCTGGAGCCCCTCAGGTGCAGAACCCCTGCTGCAAAAAGGACAGGGATCAGAGCCATCCATACTCCATAACACTCCGTAAACACCTCTCCCTAAAGGGCTCTTCCTAATGATAACCTTAACAGGCCATACCATTACAGCAGAATGGGGCTCAGCCTTGCCCCAGTACGTTGAAAAGAGATCCCAGGATTATTTTGCCTAGAAAAGAGAAGAGGTGCATTGTACATGTCATTCAGAAAACTGCAGAGCAAAGACCTGGAGGAGGAGCACCATAGAATCCAGAGGGGATGAAACTGCCTTCTCACATGCACTGCCTGTGGGCCACTGCTTGTTAGTGCCTGATACATTCTAGATGGAGAACTTCATCCAGCCCTTTGAAGTTGAGAATTCTTGAGCTGTCATCTTAGGAAAATGGTGATAGTCACACATGCCTTCTAAATATAGAGTTACAATGTCTTCAGAGACGATTCTGTGCAAATAAAATCACTTATAACAGCCCATGCTTACATCAGTTCCAAGAGGGTTCTCAGTCTCTGAATCAGTCAGTGGTCAAGATGTCAGTACTGTTCCCCAAGGCAGGGGACAAATTTCTTGTTCAAGGTCCTCAGGTTTGCCATCATGGAATCATGTGGGGATTATGTTCCCCCTCATAACCCAGCCTCTTTGGGGGCCAGTTCATGTTCACACTTCTCATGGCTTCTCTCTCCAAGGATTTAACTGTTAAAGTAGTCAGATTATGAGGTTTTATCTCTACTCAGGGCACTGAATGTCTCTTTTTTTTCCTTAAAAACTCTCAGCATTTTAGACGCTGACTGAATAAAGTAATTTTCTACTAAAATTGAAAATTTATCCTGTACTGACTGTGCCACAAGTTGAATAAATGCAAAGAAATACGATCATATAGTCATGTACTATGTAACTGACTTCTGGAGATCACCCAGCTCAACTCCCCACTCAAAATGGTGATAATTTTAAAGTAAGATTCAACTTCAGAGTTAAATTAGACCCTTGCCTAATTAAACTTTAAATAAATCAAGATAGACTTTATATAACCTCTCTGAGCAGCTTGTTTGACTATCCTTATTGTGACATCCTTTCTAACAACTAATTGACCGTTTCTACCCTAAAATTGGATCTGCTGCCTCTTTTCCTTTTACTCCATTTTCTTTAAACTCCAACATTAGAGATGAAGGCAGTTCAAGAGAGTTCCAGATCCTTAGATATTTCCATTTCAGACTGCACAAACCCATTTCTGTCTGCCTTTGCTCGTTCATCTTGTTCTCCAGTCCCCTTAGCATCATGGTGTCCCTCCATTGTACTTGCATCAATATATGAGGATCTTTCCTGCCAGGGTACCCAAAATTGGATAGAGTACTTCAGAACTCAGTTCAGACTGCTGAACAGAGGAGAGTGGTCATTTGCCTCAGCCTGACACCTGCAGTCCCAGTAGTTCACTTTGAGGTGTGGTTACCTTTGTCACGGCAAAGCCAGGCTCCTGATTTGCAACCAGACTATACTACCAATTATTAGGACTCTGGGGATTTTCAGCTGTTCTGCTCCACACCTGTCCTGTGCCGTGAGGTTATTGCATCACTTGTGAAAGATTTTGCATTTTTATTCCCAAGATAAATCAGTGTTGGCTATTCCAAGCCACTCACTTGTTCCCAGTCTTCTTCATTAGCCTGGGTATGATTTCCAGGGGGATTTGCTCTACATCCTTCCCAGGAACCAAGATTAGGCTGACCAGTCTGTAATTCCCAAGTCTTTTGTGCCTTTCTTCCTGAAGAGGTGCATGACATTTTCCTTCCTCAGCAGGGAGATTCCCCAGTTGCTGTGACCTTTCACAGGCGACACAAAGCAGCCTTGCAATGACATTGGCCACTTCTCATGGGACCTTTGGAACACAGTTGATTGCCAGACAGTGACTAACCATCTTGTACTGACTCCTTTTTAAGTGAAGGCCAGAATAATTTATTTGGATAAAATAAATATAACCGCATGATCATCATCTCTGGCACTTAGTCAACTGCTAATTTTTAGGTGAGTGATTAATTAATGCTTTTCCTACAAGAAAGAATGTCTGCCAATTTGTTGCTAAAATTTAGTTACCTCATACAGCCTACAGAACATGCTGTATTCAAAAATTACTGCTTAGGGGTGGTTTGTGGTTTGTAATCAACACATGCCCCTGTAGGTTGCAGTTCATGAAACAGTGACTTTTTTTTTTCCTACACATTACACATGATCACTTGTCTCTCTTGAGGGGTAAGAAAGTCAGGGACAAATGTACTTTAAATCCATACTGTTTCAGTGATTATAATGTTAATCCTCAAAATTTTGGAGGATTTATGGTCCCAAACCATCCTGGATTCTGTAAGAGAAAACAGTATCTATGAAAAGGAAAAAAAATCCATCCAAATTACTACCATTCTCCTTTTGGGACAAACTACCAACATTAAATTTTGAATTCTCATTGCATAACTTCCCAGCAAGCTTCTGTCAACAACATTTTCTCTTTTATTCCTCCTTTCTCACTCGCATTTCTAAATCTTCTTGCTAATCACCTGGATTCTTACTTTGATACATAAACAAATAATTAAGAATAGTTTAATTGTATGCCCTTTTGTTCTTGTAAAATGTGTTCTTAGTGAGGATTGTAACTGAGACTACCTTGTTTGGGGGTTTTTTTCTGTCTTCTGCTTGCTAAAAGCTCTTGGCAAGTTTTGAATTTATTTTTTAGCTTATACAATGCAATACCGCTTTGAAAGACAGCTAGGAAATAAAGGTTGAAGAACCAACACTGTTGATAGTATTATTATTATTATTATTATTCCTTAGTGTTTTGAGAGAAATGGACTTTTTCATTGGTGATGAATAATAGAATATTCTACCCTAATACTGAATGTTCTCCTTTGTCACGTAAGCAGCTTCCTTTGATTGTTTCTATATTAGAGTGTAATGTCCATGATCAGGTGTTTCTACTTGAGCATTTGATTTGATTTAGGTAGTTTTCTCAAAAACCTGTGTTTTTTCATAGATGTTGATTTCTTCACTGATAGCTGTATCACTAGCAGTTAAGAAACTCTGCCCAGGTCTGCACACACACTGTGTTAACACTCTGTACTGTGGTCTGCAGTCTCTCTGCCCCATACTTTAGGCCAATTCTAGTACTTTTAATTAGGTATTGCAGAAAACAGGCATAGAAAATTGTATTGCTGGCCTGTTATTCTTGAAGTAGCCATGAGGACCAGTTTTGAGAAGGAGCACTTCTTTTAATGTAACTTTTAGTGAAAAATGTAGTACAGAGAATGTTTTCACACTGTGCAAGCAGCACATAGAACTGGATCATATCTCTTGGGAGAGCCTGTCAGGATCTGCAGAGGAAATTGTGTCTGAGCATCACAAGAAGATGCAATGTCCCTTTAACTCAGGATATGACAGGGTAAATCCATGTCTTTGCTGCAAAGGAGTGAATTAGCCTTTATCCATCCTTTAGAAGTCTGTGCCCTAGCTCAGAGGTGCAGTTATTATCAGTATCTTTCACCTAAGCAACATGAGAGTACTGGAATGCTAAAGGCCAGAGGCTGGCTAGTTTATCTGTCCTATTATTCCCTCTAACAGAAGGTCCAGACCTATCTGATTTCTGTCTTCAAAAGCTGTAGTTTTTCAGATACTATCAATAGAATCAGACAGCATTGCTTCTTTGTACTTGTACTGTACACACTGATTTAGCTCTGTCATTTTAACTCCAAGCAACACATTTCTTCTTTAACTCCCTAAAGCCCCCTAGTTCGAGTCAACCTTGGGGTCTTTTCCTTTTCCTTTTCCTTTTCCTTTTCCTTTTCCTTTTCCTTTTCCTTTTCCTTTTCCTTTTCCTTTTCCTTTTCCTTTTCCTTTTCCTTTTCTCTCCCATTCCTTCTCTCTGTCTTGCCCCAGGAATAAAAACTGCTGCTTCCATTCTGTGGTGCACCTCAGAGATATAATCAGCATTTGTGTTGCATTAGATGTAGCCCAGCAGATGAACCTGTATTGAAATCCTGACATTCCACTGACTACATCATAATTAAGTAAATATATCCAAGCTGATGCTGCCTGCAGGTTCACAATGAAAACAACAGATGTAGCTTCAACAAGAAATTTTGAAAATGCTTATTTTTAACTTGCTGTTGTATGGGAATGTTTTCAGTGTACTTTCTTTAGTGTGTTAAAGGTGAGCAGGTTGCATTTTTATTTACAGAGCTGCTGAGAGTGAGACATCATGAGACAAAGTGTCTCTGAAATGTAAAATTTTAAATTAGAAATAGAATCCATACAATCAAAAATATTTTTAAAAGGAAATGTCAAACTTGGAAAATTAATATTTAGACTTCTGAATAGGCCAATTCATTACCCCAAATCTGAGATCTACCAAAAAATGCGAGGTAAAAACAAAAGCTAGAGCTTTCGATTTCCTGTCAGTCACTCACCGGTGCAGCCTGCTGCCGCAGTCTTTACCTCAGAGACGTAAAGCTCCCCCCCGCAAGAAGAAACTCATGCTGACATTTCTGTAAACTCTACATCTACGATCTCTCTCATACAAACATTCTCCTTCCACTAGTACTGATGCCCCATTTCTATAGTGCTCAGCCCAGTCTTTTCTTCATTAACATTTCATTGATAACGGTTTCATTACAAACAACAGTAGGTGTCTACAGCCAGACCTTTCCTCCATGTAACTTCACAGAAGGATTGAACCTGGAACCTTTTTTTTCTCTGATACCAGTAAAATCATACCAGGCATAAATCTAGACCAACACTGCCAAAATGTTTTTAGCGTTTTTTTCCCAGTGATCGTGAAGTGCAAATTTCAGATGATTAATTTGGAGAGCAGCATGCCATGTATTATAATCTTTTCATTACTTCAGCATGGCTTCTCCTACCTGATAGGATGACTTATCACAGGTCAGGAAAATTAAAGTTGTCATGAATGGAAGGTAGCCAACAAAATCTTCCTGATGAGAGAAAGATCTCAAGTAGCTGACATCTCTATCTTGTGTTAACTGCTGTTTGTGACAGCTGTCCTTACACCTTGGTGTTTAAGCATGCCTGAGGGTATTGAAGCAAATAAGGGACATGAAAGTCACTCAGGGACTCAGTAGCCTAAGTCTGAAAACCTTTTCAGGACACAAAGTTTCCCATTACTGGTATTTTCAGGTGACATCATTCCCAGTGCCAAGCTTGCTGTCATGAGACATGCTAATATATAGTCTAACACAGGGGTTTGGGGTGGGATGATTTATAATCATCACAGAAAATGTTTCTGAACAACAAGAGTCCTTCTACACAGAAGGTATTGAGCAGTTGGGCATGAAAAATGTGTGGACATGAAATTTACTATCTTACAGTTTCTAGATGCTGTGAGGGTGAAAAACACTTACTGATCCCCTGTTTCTCACTAAAACTCCCCCCGTACATGAGAACACTCTGTGTATATTTCTTTAATAGTTAAACTATAATGGAAAAAGCAGCTGTTCTTTTCCCCTTCAAGTTTTCCAAAAGGAAAAGGTCAGTATTGACTGCATGCAAAATGATGATTGCTCTAAGTCGATATTTGAATCACCTCAGGATTTCCCTCTCTTCTTTTTGTTTGAATAGTTGTCAGACAAGGGTAAAATTACAGAGATTTGGGCAATACAGTAGAACTAAACTATTTGTGGAATAAGTACAACCAGTGACCCTGAAACATACATGTTTAACAGCAATGCAGAAGTGCACAGTAAGAGTGGAGCAGCTGGTAGGGTAACAGCTAACAGCTTCGACTTTTCTGCAGAGTGCCAACATGTATATATACACTGTTAGAAAAAAGGGAAAACACACCCCTGCAAATAAGAGCCTGGGAAACATTTCTAGGTTGTGTACTTTTCCTTTTTTTTCCTTTCCCCTTCCTCTTCACTTTCCCTTTTCTGCCTCCTTCTCCTTCTCCAAATCAGAATCCCAAAATGGGTCATGTTGGAAGGGACCACAGAGGATCTTCTGGTCCAATCTCCTTGCTCAAGCAGGGTCATCCTAAAGCACATGGCACAGGATTGTGTCCAGACAGTTCTTGAGTATCTCCAGTGAGGGAGACTCCACAACCTTTCTGAGAGCACAGTCACCCACACAGTAAAGAAGTTCTTCCTCATACTCAGGTGGAACTTCCTGAGCATCAGTTTCTGCCCACTGCCTCCTGTCCTTCTCCTTCTCCTTTCAAAAAACAATAAATATATAAATATATAAACAAAAGTACTCTAGGGAAAAAAGACCCCAGCTTTGCAATGAATGACTAAAGATCTTAATATCTTAATACTTCTCTTCTTCAGAATAATCACAATGTTGTCAGGAGGTTTGATTGCAGCACCTGGAGAATACACTAAATTAGATAATTTATTTGTCAGCTTTACACTTGTTTTTCACTTCCTAGGCACACTACAAAGTTACATCTCTGACTGTTGCAAGCCTGCATCTTTTTATTTCTTAGTTCATTTCTCTCTGCCTTCCCACTTTTCTTTTTGTCTGCAACATTTCCTGCCCAAATTACCCTTTTTGCATTTCTTACTTTATCTTTTGGTTATCTGCTGTGTCTTTCTCTTTCATTTCATCTTTCCTCTCTCTCCTTCCTTAACTCCTGCTTTCAAAAGTGCATCTCATTTTCTGATATCTGATATGACAATAACATTTCATTCAGTAGGGTAGACTGTAGAAATAATACTATATGCAAATCAGCAAAAAGGAAAAACGACATCTTTTTGTTAAAGTATTTTGTCTGTCAAATTTGCAATCTAAAATCAACCCCAACAAAATCAGTTCTTCTTTGAAAAATCATTTTGCTCAAAAATTGAGGCACTTCATTCTTTCTAAGTGCCAATTTTCAAAAGCCTGGACTAAAGTCATGTCTTGTGTTTGCAATTATCTAAATATTTAATGGTCAAGTTCACTTCTCTTAAGAGAGGTGTATCAGACTACAGACCCTAAAAAAAAATCTTGAAGAATCTTCATATTTATTTAGTCAGGTTGTTCATCTGATTGTGTTTGTGATTTTTTTAATTAGGATTCTATCTCTTAAAGAGATGTGCAGAAAGTCAGTTCTGGAGTTTCTTCCCACAGAAGTCTAGTTCAAAAGAACCTGCAGCAGAGGAATCTGGAAATCAAGAGTGAGTAAAATACCTTCATATGGCCACTTCACACAAGACACTGTGCTTTTCAGTGAGATATGAAATAAACTACAGCATTGTAGAGAAGTGTGGCAAAAAAAAAAAAAAAAAAAAAAAAAAAAAAAAGTTGGTATCTGAAGGTGGATCCCACGAGGAAAAGATGAAAAGGGCATATTTGCTCACTGCTACAGTGTAGGCTTCCCAGAAAAACACCTGTGACCCAAACTCTGAGGTAAAACAACTCTTTGAAACTCAGCAGGCAAACACCTTCCACTGACAAGCAGTCATGGCTTGTCAAGCTCTTCATCCCCACAGATTGTCTCAGCATTTCTGACAGCCTGTGATACCAAAGACAGATTATATTCTTATGTTAAATATGAGGTCAGGGTTTGTGGCTTTTCCCACTCTGGAAGGCACCCTACATGTGTTTTTTCATAAATGTTCTCCAAATCCTCAGCCACAAATTCATCCAGCTTAACAGCCTTCTCATCCCACCCTGCCTTACACATGCATCCATGTGCAGAGCTGTGTAAGCAGTTACTGCTGCATCAAAAAATGGGAAAACACTCATGTCACAGGTTGCAGAAGGTGAAAGTAATTTCCAGCTTTCACAAAGCAAAAAGCAGTTTTCAAAGCTGGAACAGTATCATCCTCACATTCAAACATTCTCAGAAAAGACATTAAATTCTGGAATATTCCTATTTTGTACAACTGACAGCCCTTTGCTACAACTCTTGAATGATCTATAGATCCAACATTCACACAGTGAAAAAAGTCCAGTTAAAAAGACTCTACGCATTTGGATCAAAGGCTGAGTAGATTGCACTGACTTCAGAATAAAATTAAGGTCATAAAGTTGGCATTGCAGAACTAAAACAAACAAGTAAAACCGTAATTAGTATTCACTACAGATATATTGATAGAAATTAACTTTGTGAATTATCAAATACAGAGTAGGACTTCAGCAAAATCTCAGGCAAAATGACACAGGCAATAGCTGTGGTGGCAAAGTTTGCCACTCTTAACCACCCACACCTATAGCTCCATAAAGGGGAAAACAATAAAAGAGAAATGCAAACCATAAATAATGTCTTGTGAATACATATTTTTGCCAGCTGCAGTTTCACCTGTACACAAATGTGACATTGCCTTCCCAGCTTGTCACTCCAGTGCCATCAGAGCGGAGTGATTCCACAGAATGTCTTGGAATAAAAACCTCTCCTTCCTCGATGCCAAGGAAGGTTCAAATTCAGAGCTGGACAGGTGCATTATGAAACAAGTCCAGCAGACTTTTTCTGAACTTCTTGCTATGCAGATATCCTGACAAAGACCGGAGTGATTTTTGTTAGTCTCTGTCATGTTTTCTGGAGAACAGCTGAAGTGGAGGATGAAAGAACGAAATCTCAGTGGAAAGACTTCCGAAGTAATCACAAGTAGTCATACTGTTTCTTTGTTGGGATCATCCCAATATCTGTAGTCGCCATATAGAAAATAGCATTTATGGATGACAGTACATCTAACCAAGAGGAATTTGGATTAATGTATCACCATTGTGAATTAATTGTCCATATTATATGTAACAACAAGGGGGCAGTTTATCTTGCTGATAACCTCAAAATTGAGAAAGAATATTACTTTCGATCTCCATCTCTCCCTCTGGGGGTTCATTTATAATCTTCATATATGGATTTATGCTGGGGAATTCTTTAGAAAAGAAGAGAAGACAATGTATGTCTGTACAACCATCTTTTTGGGTTTTCTTTTTTTTTTTTTTTGGGTACATCTGAGAACTAATGAATCAATTTGGAGAAGTAGTGGGACTATTTCCCTTATTTGATCTTTAGGTAGTGAACTAATTCATTGCACATCTTTATCTCAAAAATTTATTGTTGAGTTTGCTTTTTAATTAATTTGTGGTCTTGAATTAATTTTTTGGTATTTGTTTGGAATTTGTGTTGTTCATAATGTGCTAGTCATTGATTCAGTTGTATTTTTGTACCTCAGCCAACAGAATGACAAATCTTCTAACTGAATCTTTTCTTTTGAATATTTTAACGTTTGATATTAAAGCCTTGCTCAAAGCTGCGAGGAAGCCGAATGCAAAACATTTGTGAAAATATTTTGTAGTGTATTTATGCCATTTGCTTAATGCTATACTTGGAATCCCTATCACTGCTCAAGAGAAACTGGCAAAAATGGGTCTTAGATGATAAGAAAATTAATCTGTTCAAGGAACTTCATGTAAAAATAGTAAAGGGAACTAAAATTTCTCTTCATATGTAACAGCAGCCACGTCATCCCAAACAGGTTAAGAAACATCATCCTCATTGTGCCTCACCTTTCTCCAGAGGTACAGTTTGTTTGTTGGGTCTCTCTCTCCTAAAAGAAATGTGACAGACACATTGCTCTGACCCGTGCTGATCCCCTTGGTCAAACATTGCTTAAGCACTCCTCAGTACATCGTAAAAGGAAAATCACTGTGTTGTTTCACAAATTATTGTTTGGCATGTACTGAGGGTCTCACACTGGTTCTAAAATATTATCTGGATTTCTTGAAGATTCTGAATGAAAACTTTCACCTTGAGATATGTTGTATTTAACTTTGTGGACCTGCTGTGACAAAGAAAAAAGTTCATCAGAGATCTGGTTAAATCAGTGGTTACGTCCATTATATTCCAAACAGGATATCATGTCAGCCAGTATAAACATTTGGTTCTTTAAAAACAGGGTTTGCAAAGCTAAAAATAGTTATAAGCCTAATCAGTTGGTATAAACACTAAAAGTAAGCAACAAACATTAAATAGGTCAGAAAAATCTGAAGAATGTTTAACTTAATATTCAAAAAAGCCTATCCACAATCAAAATCTAGAATCCAGACGTAAGGATACATTGGTTGAAAAAGAAACAAAAACCTATTTTAGGGGAAAAGTGAAAGCAACCATGAAAATGCATGTATAGAAGATGTGGAACCAAAGACAGAATGTTTAATACTATAATATAGAAGCTAGAAAATTATTAGGGGAACCAAAGAATGCATGAAGACCTACCTAACTCATAATTAGACCAATTAGTGGAGATCTTGGAACCTTGGGGCAGTTCCTAGTTGTTTTTTTCTTGATCTTGCAAATATATTCAAGAAAAATCTATTTTAGCAGGTCTTTGGGCAGCTGAGCTCATTGCCCCTGGGAGACAGTACAGGTCCATTAGCAGAGAAAAACTACACAAGCAATAAATAATTAGGCAGAAAAATGGGAGTGATCAGCAAACATTTCTCTTCTGTATGTGTGAGAAAAGGCAATGGTTTTAACAACCCAGATCATGACGATGAAATAAATTTCTTTACGATAGTAACACCTTGAAATGTTAAATACATAATAAAACTATGAAATTCTGTGGAGTTTTTTAGTAAGTGGACATAGTTTGAAATCCTCTCTTTAAAATGCTGCTCAAGCTCTCTGGAGTAGTAATGCCAACTTTCAAGAAATCCAGGAACTCAGCAGATGTCCCAGAAAGCTGCACGAAAAGAAATTTCACAACATTTTGAAAAGGACAAACAGGATGATCTATCCTAATGTTGATCACCAACTAAATAATGCAACAACCACTTGAAGAGAGTTAATGGATGGTAATATAATTAATATCAATCAACATGGCTTATGGAAATAAATCTTGTCATATTAACTTTCTTTTTGAAATGAAATTAGGCAGTTGACCTAGCACTAGCTGACATTTGGTGGTAAATAGAGCACTCTGAATGGATTAAAATCAGGCAAACTTCTCAGTCTCAAAACATCTTTATAAACAAGCAATTATCCCTGAATGGCCATGTTGCTATCAGAGTTCAACAAGAATTCATCTAATCTAGAGAGGATTTACGCTTCAGAGTAGAAATTTTGTTCCTCCGCTACCTGGCTAGCACAAACAAAACCCTTCAGTCTCTCCTCACGATATCCCAGCAACACAAACTACTACAAGTTGTTTGCTACTGCCACATCAGCTACACCACATGCTATGCACAACACACTAAACCGTGGATTGCTGGCGGTTTGTACCCAAACTTTCAGCAGTGGCAGGAAAGGAGAGCACAGAGAGATGCTTTTCCTGCATTTCAAGAAATGCATTCCAAATTACAAGCGAAATAAAGGATAAACAGTCTTTCACTTGACTAGAGAAAGTGGCTGACATGGATAAGAAAACATGAACTAGATAGTAACCAAGAAGGAAGAAATATCTGTTTGCTGCTTGGGCATACAAAATACAAATCAGAAGACAGTAACACAAGCAAAGGCATAAGTAGTATGGAAGAGAGATATTTGGGCATATGAGCCAGGTGATTTATATAGCAGTTCAAAAGAGATAATCTTATTCCCATCAATACGTGCGATTTTAGAGAATATTGTAGGGCTGGCATCCAAGCTTTCCCTCAAGAGCAGAGATTTCAATCCTGAAATGCAGGTTAGCCAGCGAGAACAGTATTTAGGCAGAAATGAAAAATATAATCCAAAAGGGCTTGTCTGCTAATTCTAAAATAGAAAAGCGTAGTATAAAACTCTTTTGAAAAAGTGTTTTCTAAATGAATGTTAAGCTCCAAGGGGTCACCCAGGGAGCTATATATTACACTGACATTAACACCAAATGGGTTCATCTTGGTTAATGTTCTTACAGTGAATGCCAAAGTAATTCATCACTAGTGGTTACATATGGTAAAGTATTAACACATTTCATCAGGAAAACATCCTTTGAATGTCATGGATCCAGCACTTGGGACCTGAGAGTAGTTCAAGATGCATGACACAAAACACTATCACATTTTCAAATGCTATTATACAAATTATAGATTAATCTGGTGCCTGTTAAACAGGTAGCCAAATACTTGATTACCTGACAGCAGTTCACAGTCTACTGAGAGCAATCACTCAAAGGAAATTTAAAGGTGAGTACATTTTAATACAACATTTTTTAAAAAAATTAAAGACCACCTTTCCCCAAAAATTAAGTTTGGAAAGAAGTTTGTTTACCCCCACCAGATATTCTCAGATAGTCCAGATTTTATCACTGTTGCCTAAAGTGGGAAGCAAACTCATTCCAGAAGGAATAAATACACAATGGAAACCGGGATCTGCTGCTGTCTTACCCAGAAGCAAGGGAAAGATCCTAACAGTGCTGTTGAGGAATTGTTCCTCTGGAGCTGAGGGTATGCACTGCATGCCAGAGCTGGCCACCTGAGAACAGAGATGATGGTTCTGAGAGTCACCACTCACAGTGCAAGCCTGTAAACCTTCCTGTGGAACAGAGCAGTTTCACCTCATACTGAGTTCCTTGGCCCAAACAACGCCTTTCTTATGGCACAGAACCATATATATCCATGAATATGTCAGGGCTGGCTGGTGGGGACTGTGGAAAGAAGCTAAATTTGAAGTCCATGGATAAAGGATGGAGAAGCTGTTAATGACCATCCTGTTTGCTCAGATTTTTCACTTTTCTATGTTATCTGTATGTATGGAAACCTGTGAATTGTCTGCTCACATCCACAGTGGTGTGAAGGGAGTTGTGTAAGTGGGGAAGAAACTAATCTCATCATCTCAGGTCCTTGACATTGACTGTAATGACATTACTAAAGAGCTCAGGGTGGCAGAAAGGGATTTTAGATGTTGCAGATGCACCATTCTGTGACTTTTCTCTTTACTTACCATAGTTGAGCTGTTCTTTCACAGGGTTTGACCCAATGCACAGGTGTTGCAAGTTCTCTTTTCCTTGACAGGGGGTGAGGACAAGGGAGACAAATGCCACAATCAACACTTTTAGGTACAACCTTAAATAATAAAGCTGTATCAGGATAATAATAATAATAATAGTAACAACAACAACAACCACAGTATCAGACTGTTGTTATTATTAACAGCAGAAAACTATCCCCATGGTGCTTATTCCCTCACGTAGTCTGCTCTCACTTAGCACTGCCTAGCTGGAGCAGCAGCTCAGGGGTCAGACCCAGCTGTTGACTTAGAGGCAGAGAGACAGCAAATTCCTCAAGGGGTCCCTTGTTTCATCAGCATATGTATAATCCCATATCCTTTCTCTAAACAGAGCACATAAAATCCTTCTTGGATGTAGCTGGATTTATACAAGCTGCTATTCATGGCAGGGTGTGCTGGTGGCTTTGTGCCGATCTGGACAGTTTGTGGTGTCCTGAGTTTATCAGCTCTGGTGAATCCAATAAGACAACTAGTCTGAAAAGCTCATAAACTCTTAGCAGCTTTCATACAGTACCCCTCAGCATGTATTTTTCCTCTCTTTGACCAGCTATTTTTGGTGATTTTTCTCTATCCACACCCTATATCAGTAGAGCCCAGTTACACAAATTGACAAAGACGCTTTTATGGCATAAAGCTCTCACTTCAGACACATAAAATGTTTACAATCAGGCAAGTGCATAGCAAGTCATAGCAAGCACTCTCACTCAACACCTTTGTTAAGTTATTTTTACTGATAAATTACTATTTCTATGTACTTAAAAGTACAGAAGTCAACTGATGTAAACAGTGAGCAAATTAAACACAGCCTGGGAAATTTCGTCCATGCTGAAGGTGAAAACATTTCTTTTTATATTCTTTTAGCTTTATTATAGAGATCACCTATCTTGCTTAATTTGGGCCTGCCATGGTGATATTACCTTTATACAGGGAAGAGTGGATGTGACATCAGAAGGGCAGAAGGAAATGATGAAGAGAGAAAAGGCTGAAGGAAGGAAAACTCTTGGAGATTTTCTGTCCCTTCTTGAGCTCAACTCATCATATTACTCCTTGTTTTTAGGACGTTTGAGCTAGTGTCCTCTGTCCCAGAGAAGGAAACTCTAAGCTTCTAAACTCTCAAGCCTCAGAAAAGAAAAACTAACCTCCTTTCAGAACCCTCTAAGGCAGCACGCTGTCTTTAGAAATGCAGCAACACCCCTGCTTTTGAAGACAGAATCATCCCTGAGTCTTCTCTTCCAACTTACGGATTCCAACAGGTCATGGCCATGGTGCTGACAAAGGAGAAGCAGAATCAAGGTAGCTGTCATGTTTCATCCACGTGTCTGAAGGAATGAACTGACACTGAAGGGTTCCTCCATATGCAAAACTTTTTATATGCAAAATGTCCTTTTAGCTGTCCTTGGATAATAAAAGCACTCATGAGAAGTTAGATATGAAATGTACACTTTTTGTCTAACAGTCAAACAGGTGATATACAGCTTTTCCTGTCATGTCAGATCTGGAGGAACGATGACAAAATCAAAAAACTCCAAAATTTTTCTATTACCTTCTAACTGTGGCAGGTTTGACTTGATGGCTTTGCAAATTATAAAAGAAACAAGATACTGACTTGCCCCCAGCATAGCCCGTGATCAAACCAGTGCTTTTTTAGGTACTCAAGCTTGGCAGCACGCTCTGCAAAAGATGTCATATGCACTCTGCTCACAAATCTTCATCTGTCTGCAATACATATTCATTAGCACCAATGGTTTGGAGGGCTGCTGTTCTCCATTTTGTCTTAAATCACTTTGGATGGTTATGAGGAAAACTTGAATTTTCCTCTTTTCTATTCCTAGAGCATAACAATGTGCCCACACTCCTGTTTGAAGTAGCAGTTCTCTCAGACATCTCCTTAGGACCTAGCACTATTGTACCAGAAGTGTAACGACAATGAAAAGTATAAATGCCACAAGCAGCAAGAATTCAGGATTTAGAAAGAGTCTCAACTAGCTCCATCTGTGGACAAATAGTTCCAGTGGTTTTTCTGGTGTGGAAACTCTAGTCACAACCAGGCATTCATTTCCTTTGCATTTAGTTTAAGATGTAGTAGGTTAAAAAATGGAAGGTTTCCTCATGCTCATTCCCAAACCTAACCTCTTCTGCTGTGGTCTCGTAGCTATAACTGGGAAAAAGAGCCACAGGAGAACACCAGTCATCCCAACTATGCTGGGAAAGGAAGGATGCACATGTCTGGAAAGAGCCGACATGGCACTCTCATCTCCTCATTTTGTGACCCGCTTACTGCATCGGAAATACTCTGTATTTTGGCTGACAGGAACTGAGTGTTTACATCACACAGAGGTGCCAGAACCAGCTTTGTCCAGGCTGGTGTGTCTAGACAGGGCTGCGTCACACCGGCGAGTTAGCTCAGGACACACAGCGCTGCAGCCTGGCGCTGTGCCTGAGGCAATTAATCTTGCTTTGTAGCGGGACTAATTAGTCTGGGGGAAGCACGAGGCTGACCATTAGACTAGAGCTAGATTATTTAAGGCTTTTGCAGGTGCCACTGGACAGTGCAGGGCTGTGCAGCATAAACACGCCTACAGGAAAAGTGCATGGCAAGTCCTCAAGGCATTAGGCTGTGGGCCTGAATTTCATCTTCATCAAGGTCCTGGAGTAAATCAGCCTTGGTGTAGGCATGGGAGAGGATGTCTTTGGGAGAGGATGCTAACAGCTGGGAAAGCGAGGAGCCTTGGAGGCCCTTGTGCTTAAGGCCCTGGGATCTTTGCATGTGACATTTAGAGAGCTTAGCTCAGCTCAAGTTTTTGGACAATATGGACATAATGAACAGCAAACCAGAAAATTGGCTGTCTACTTCTGATACTGGGCATTTTGCAAAAGCTTGTCTGTCTGAAAATTCACCACATATTTTTAAAAAATAGTAAAAACCCAATATTATTTTATCAGCCAGATGAGTAACCTGACCCACCTGGCTGTCCAGACATCAGATTCTTTGTGCTGCCATAGGGGAATGAGCAGGACAGGGAGCAGGCAGGGAGGCAGAGATGCCCTTTGGAGGCAGCCTGCAGTGAGACAGAGCAATGTGATTTACAGTCACGGTCATCTGCAAGGGATGGAAACAAACAAAAGTGAGCAAACTGTGGGTGAGCAACTTTGTTTATAAGCCTCGTACAAGCTGAAAGGCAAGCAAGACTTTCTGACAGAAATCACCATCTCACCATTTAACAGTGACACATAGGACTTTTCTTCTTTCCCATTTGAATTTTATTTCTTGTAACTAAATATTGATGTGTTTATTCCAAACAATGACCCCAAGCTCCTTTCCATTATGATTTTTTTTAAATGGAGAAGTGCAAGAGACACAAGAGTTCTTTTTTTGTTTATTTTTAGGAAAAAAGAAGAAAGAAAAAAAAATAGCAGAGATGTACAAAGGATCAAGGAAGGCCACTGCCTGTTAGCTGAAAATAATGGATTCACTTAATCCTGCTGAGGTAAATGAAAGCTGACTGCTAAAGAGAGCCACTGCGTCATAATAAAGTTGAATGAACTTGGGTTTCAAGTCCTGGAGAGGTTTTGAGGTAAAAATGTGAGCCAAGAAGAGTTTATTTGAAAAACAGGAGTTGTAATGTGAGTCTACATAGAAATAAATGGTGTCTCTCTCCTTTCAGGAATGATGCTTTATCTCATTTCTGGAAAAATAATAGCTTAGAGGTGGCAGAGACACATGAAATTTCACAGATGCTAAATAAAAGACAATGAAAACTTTTATAGAGTTGTCATCACATCATTATATTATTTTCTTGCAGATAAGATAAATCAGTGTTCTAAGAAGCAGAGCAGGGAAAATAAAAACACAGTGTGATCTGCAAATCCAGTAGATCTCTAGAATTTTTCAGTGGATCTCTATCAATTCCAGGGTCCTCATAAACACCATATGGGTCACTATTCACAATCGTGAGCTAAATGCTGCTGCTTCTTACCCTTTATGTAAATCCTATCAGAACTTTAGATTTTTTTTTCTTCGCTTTGATTAAAAATAGTGGAGAAAGACCACAGCCAAAATAGTAAGCCATAGATACAAACCATGTTTCTAATGACACTGACCTCTGCCAGGTGCAGGGTGTCCCACATAACCAGGGCAGAGCTGATTGTCAGATTTGTGAGCAGCAATACCAGAAGAACAGAAACAGCTGGCATTTTCTTCTCTTTCCTGGTGGCAATGGACAACATGCATTTTCTCCCATCAGATGGGATTTCTACCTCATAAATAGATCCCTTTCAGTCTCAAGGATCAATGACATTGGCAGTGATAAACATTGTCACACCTTTCTGTGCTGCCTCATGGTTATGACCTTCTGGGCCTTCTTCAAAGTTGCAGCTTCTTAGAGTGTGCTTTACACAGTTTTGAGTGAGGATTTAGTATTTTGATAGTTGATTCTAGATCAAACATCTTTTCACAAGATAGCCTGAGAAGAGCAGACTCATTCTTTTGTCCAGTCAGATCCTGTGTTCACACAAAATGCAGTCAACAATGACAAAATATTTTTTATCTTTCCTCTTCATCCTTCTGGATTGACCAAGCTTCTGTGTCACCCTGTATTTTCACAAGCCCTTGAAGAGGAATCCCAAGCAAGGAGTTTAGAAATTCTCACATCAAAATCCATGCCATGACTGTCTGTCCTGCAAAGGTGTATCAAAATCATCTCTGCCATCCCACCTGGCTGTTCTGCTGGCATCCTTGTGGACTGAGCCAGTCTGTCTTGTGTTTTACAGTCAAACATTTGAAACTCATTGCAGGATATGGTAAGATCCAGAGCCTGTTCCAAACCAATGGTATCGATGAGATCACACCAGCACAAGGAGGGGAGGATTTATTCCTGCAAATGGGTGTTGTTGCATACCCCTTGTCCTCAGGGGCAGGGAACAGCCCCTGCCCTTTCAGTTACCAGCAAAAGTGAAGATAACACCGAACTCTGCTGTCTGCAAGCTTTCAGAGGGAAGTCCAAGTTCACCCATTCCTCAAAACTCTCAGAGGATATTGGAAGCACCTTAGCTTTCCTGCCTGGATGTAGACTACTGCAGCTGTCCTCAAACACTGAGACTGTACTGCTGCCTCCCCTGGAAAGGAGGACCTGGGTGGTCTTTTGCTGTAGGAAGGAGAGGCAGGAGCACCAGTACTTCTCGTGAAACTACAGCACTCATGTTCTTACAGATACTTTTCCTTGGCAATTCAGGGTTGGTGCACACTGCTTGTACCTCCAGAACAGCAGAACTTCTAAAAAGCAGAACTAGAAGAGTAAGAATGGAGTGAATTGCAACAGCAAGTGTGACCCAGGGGGGTATTTGCTTCCATGCACAGGAATTCTTACATGGCACCAAGGAGGATTTATCTTCTGTCTGACTACCTGCAGAGCAACTGCTGGAAGATTTAGAAGACTTGAATAGTGCAGCATCTTTTGTCTGGGTGTCAGTAACCCAGTACTGTGTTGTCACTTGCTACGCTTTGATTATTTGTGCAATAAAAAGAGAAGTATCACAATCAAGGAGCTAGAACAGGGCAGAATGATGCTGGTTTTGTAACAGCAGATTTAGTGGTAATTATGAAGAATACATTGGTGCTGTATGACTAAGGCAAGCCATTAAGAGCACACTGTGACTGCACCATTGTCAGACCGTGTGCTGCTTTGTGTCAGCTTGTGAGCAAATTGAGCTCGGCCTCTGTGTGACTTGGAAATGAGTTGTGAATGCCCTGTCTGAATCATAGGAAAGCAGTTTGATTTTGGAGGTATATGCCTGTTTTGCAAGACGAAAGAGATAATAAATAATGATCTTTCATAAGTAGAAATGGCACTGAGTAATCATAAGGAACAACAAAATCTGAGTTTGCAAGTTCAACGAACTGCTTTCTAATAAAGAGGTACTATAATATGGTAGATTAATATCACTATGACAGAACCACATAATCAACCCAGAAATATCCACTTAGCATGACAAATTGCTCCTGAACTACTTCTAGCATGTTTACTTGTTTCCTGGCAATACAGTTACGTGGTGTGCTTTCCGACACAGCTGTTGGTACTTCTGCTTCTTTCAAGCACTTCTTCCCTCTCTTTACAAGTTTCTCAGCTTTGGGGAGCTGAAGAGATCTGAACACATACTTTCACTTTTCCACTTATCCTCTTCATCAGCTCTTCTGCAATTATGAAGGAAATGCCTGTCAAATACACAGGACACCACTAAAATTACTGAAGAAGCATGATTTTTTTCTTAGACTTAAGACATATTAGACTTAGAGGATTTTTAAAATTATGCATTAAAGCCCTTAATATATTTAAGGATTTATCATAACCCAGGTGTAGGTTCATAAGGCCAGATTTGCCGTTCAGATGACACTCAGAGAAATTCATCAGCTCCCAGCATGCTGAGGTGGTGAGGGCATTTATTTAAAATTTGCTCTCCTGGTGACTGTGCCAAAGAAGGGAAAGAGAAATGGTCTTCAGGTAATATAAAAATAACCCATTAAGCAGCATCTCCTAAAGTTCATATAGAAGAAGGTGATTTTAGTTCACATAACATTTCTGAAGGACCCGGATGCTTACGGGAAACAATTGCAATGGGGAGGATTTTATTTGTCTGTGAGCCAACATATGGTTGCCTTTACCAAAAAGGCAATGAAGCTGTTAAGGAAAGGTGACCTTCCCGTACCAGGTGAAACAAAGTAACTTGGGTTGCCAAGAAAGTGTAGTAAGTTTGTGTCTGACACCAGGAGGGTCCTTCACACCAGTGTCAGTCTTATGATCTACAAATGGGAAAGGTGCCATCACTACAGACTTCTGCAAAAGCAGCTCAGCAAGAAAACTCCGTTTCTTCCAAAGGACTTTGCTTAAAACTAATAAAATACCAATTTCATTCATTTTTCTTTTGAAATAAAAACTACATTTTTTCTGTATGATCACTTGTTTGTAAAGATCATTATAATTCTTCTGTGAATTTTGCTTAAATGTTGCGTGACCTACTTCAGTGGAGGTCTCTTTCTTCTCACACTGTATTGGTTCATTCCTGTAGAAAATGTGCTTACTGGCTCGTCAAGAACATGACATGGTTGTTTTCCCATTGTTTAAATTCACTCATCATTTATTTCAGCTGACTTCCAGAAAGCACTTTTGACATAAATAATGCAGTGTTCACATGAGAGTTGCTCCCATGCAAAATGGGTGGCAGAAGACTTTGACCTTTGAGCAGCTGGCTAATCTGAGTGATACTCACTCAAAGTTATACATATCCAGACAAGAAAAAAAGAATGAGTGCAAATTCATGCAAGGATGTGTGAACCTAGGTCAGACTTACAGGTAGAAGCGTGCAGTCCAGAGATGTAAGCAGCTCAGGAGACAGGTGATTTTAGTCAATTGCAAGACCTCTCACGCTTTCTCAGTGACAAACATAACATGACTACAAGTATACCTTAGTCTTAAAGATCAGATTTTATAAAAAAAGAAAACCTCTTCTCTGCAAATGTTATGTTCCTGTCTATCTCTATGCTCTAGTAGGTTGAACAGTTATTACGTGTTTTCCACAGAACCAGCTTGCAACCGTAAATTAGGCAAATCAGAAACAAATAATAGAGTAATTTCCTAGTGATTGAAATTGTTGTCATAGAATTAAGGCATTAGCAGGATCCAGCCATAATGATTTTGTAAGTATATTATCTTCACTGGACAGCTGATTTCACATAGTATGCATGGCTTTATTCATCAGTTCCATCTCTTGCTTATGGGGATGAGCTTCCAAAAAAAACCCTGTTCTTAAATCAGCATTATTCTTGCATTGCATTTCAAATCCCCTAATCAATATCCAGCCTTTGCCCTTTTTTTACCCTGCTCTTTACCTTTAGGATAACTCTGTGTGTGTCAGCCTATTATAAATCTAACAATGTATCACGGGTGCAAATCTGATTCAGATCAATGGCTTGAAAGTGACAAACTCTAATGATCTAATCTCCTATTAAATATTCATGAAGGAAACTCAGAGAATACACACTCCCCTCCTTCCTAATGGATGCAAAAGAACCAACTGCATTTTACTGATTGATCATGTGCATTTTCTTATTACAGAAGAGCATTACAGAAACCTCTACATTGTGAAACTCTTATTTCAATCTGCAGCATTTATTTACCATTAAAGAAAACAGCAACATCATTCCTTTGATTGATAGATAGATATATCAGAAGTGTATTTATGCTAAACAGACCTATTCTTTATAGCAGATTTTCAGGTAAAATCCTTCGTGGGATATAAGCCATATAGGATCCACAAGGATCCAGAGATACAAATCTCTGACAGCCATGAACTCTGAAGCTCATGATGATTTCTGAGTAAACAACCAAGTACAGAATATGCATATGGAAATAATGCAGGTCCCTACCACACCAAAATGCTCCAGGAAATGCATAAACCGGTAAGAAACTTAAGTATTTGTTGATCTAAGCAAGGAAATGTATATAGTAAGATATGCACTTTTGCCTGTATCATTTTCTCTTCTCAGACAAATACATGGCCTTTTAGATTTTAAACTGGAAGAAAAAAAATTACCATTGCAAAGAAGCTCTGATAATACTAGTAACTCTTCATGAAACACTCTTTGGAATATTTGCACCCCAGTCATGTCAGGAGGCTTCTGATTCTCTGAAACACTGAGGAATGGTATTAAGCGAATAATAATCTTCTTCTGCCTTAATTTCTACGCCAATTTTTTTTACTTCGTTCATAATTATCACTTTTTAAATGTTAGGGTGGGGAGGAGGATATCAAAAGCCACAACATTTACAAGCAAAAAAATACCTTCCCACGCTTTCCAAACTAACTGCTTGATAGAATAACTAAATTTGAGTGTCTTAGGCTGACTCAGCACTCAAAATGGGCCTGATTCGGAAGTTGTTATGCAAGCGATGATCTCTGCTGAGATCAATGAAAGTATTGCCTGTGCACATCCTCTGAGATCAGGACTCATCTATGACTCAGAGTCATTCTCACTCCCCCCTTTCTTCCCTTATCTCAAAAGATCCTAAATTTGTTCCAGCCATAATGTCATTAGATTTAATCTATTTTGGTATAAGCAAACAAAATTTAACAGTTTTCCATGTATATTTCTGTGCTATCCTGACAAGAAAGGTTTTACAGCAGCAACACTTGTATTTCCTTTTTCATACTTAATTCTTAGGACAGAACAACACAAAAGGCTCACTCCTGCGTTCTAGCCAAAGGATAGTTTCTAACAAGGTGATATGAAAGTGTGTCCTTTTCTTTCCTGCAACACACCAGGTAGATGAATTGCAACTCCCACTGAAAACAGAGAAGGCATCTGGAGTGTTTTGCAGATCATGATTTGACCTCTCTGCTCTTCTTGATTTGCAAAGGTCAGAGAGTTTAAGAGTATGAACCACAGACGGTGAGATTTCACAGGAAGGGATTTGTCTCAACATATGCAGGTAAAGTCTCCTCTCTGGACATGCTGGTGTGGAGCAAGAAGCTGGTGCTTTATAATCTAATAACAATGATATGCAATTATTTTATGAATAGCGGAAGCAATCTAGTCAGGGAAGTGACGTTACTGCATGAGAAGTTAATAGACTATTCAGCAAAAGTAGAGACTAGCTAAATAAGGGATGACCGAAAAAAAAAAGTGAGGATAACTCCTTTCACCTTGGCAATAGCATAAATGCCATCAAAATAAACAGGAAGGGAAAGAGCACTTGCATCAGAACAATCTACTTCCAGGCTGTGACACAGATGTTTGGCCACTGCAGAGAACAGCGTCACTAAGCAGCTCAGGAGCCATTCACATTCTTGAAGGGGAAGGAAGGTTATAAAAGGGTCCTGCACAGCAGAAAAACCTTTTCCTTGACACCAGACAAGACAGAAATTCCTGGTGAGTATGAGACTGCTGCCTGCATCCCAGCTGCTGTGCAAGTGTTTCAGGACACTGCGAACATGCGGGATCACCATATGGAAGACAGACAGACGCTATACAGCCTACACATAGCTACAGACAGTTTATTGAGTCCTTTTTCTCTCAAGGGCTTTTGCTCTCAATAAATTATACTTTACTTGTAGAAGACTGCTTGTTCACACAGGGTCTGTGAACACCTCTGTTACCCCATGTCTCCTGCTCATTCTCAAGCTCTTGTGGTATGGGTAGAGTTATATGGAGCTGAGTGAAGGCTAGGGAGCCTACTTGAAAACGCAGGTAAGTTTGGAGGCTGTTGGAACTCCGCAGGGTCCATGTTCCTGGAAATACCCTGCTACCTTTGGCTCTGGTGCAGACATTCCTCAGTAGACCATTTGCACAGGCTGACCACCACTTCAGGCACAGCACTCACTAAGTGGCCCAGGGACAGCCCCCAGGCCAGTTTGAAAGCACATTATCCCTGCTGAGGAAGAGGTTAACTGGAGGTGTTAGACCCTTTTTGAGTGAACTGGCGTCTTTAGCCAGGCACAAGTTTAGCCAGGATATACACAAGTTAAAAGAAGAAACCAATTACCTGATGGTTGGCTCACACAAAACACAGCTAGGATTCACCAATTCATTGAGTTAAGCTTTAGTGTGGCTCCAAGGCACTGGAGTCCTTTTCAGGCAGGCATGAGGGGAAAAGGTAGCTGCTACAGCCCCCAGGGACAGATGATCAGCATTGGGGAGTGTTGTGGGTTAAGCCCATTGTGCAACAAAGCAACTCTCAGCCACTCGGTCTCTATGTTGTCATCAGGGAGAGATTCAAAAAAGAAGACGTGAAAAAACTCTAGGTTCAGATAAAGACAGTTTAATAGAGAAAGCAAAAGCTGTGCACACAAGAAAAGCAAAACAAGGAATTCCTCACTATTTCCCACGGTCAGGCAGGTGTTCAACCATCCGCAAGGAGGTTAGGCTCCATCATGTGTAACAGCGACTTGGGAAAACAAATGTCACCATTTCAAGTGTCCCCCCCCTTTCCTCCTCTTTCCCCCAGCTCTATATGCTGAGGCTGGTTCCATATGGTCTGGGATATTCTTTTGGTCAGTTGGGATCAGCTGACCCAGCTGTGTCCTCTCCCAGCTTCCTGTATACCCCCAGCCTCTTCACCAGTGTGGCAGTACAAGAAGCAGAAAAGGTCTGGATGCTGCGCAAGCACTGCCCTAAACTGCCCTGAACTAAAGCATCTCTATATTATCAACTCTGTGTTCAGCACAAATGCAAATCATAGCCCCATAACAGCAAATGTGAAGGAAATTAACTACCCCAGGAAAAACCAGCACACTGAATTACCATTTTCATCCCCTCTGTTAATGTAGATGGTACCGATAGTTTCACTTGGCAACCTGATGATTCCCTCTTTTTTTCTCTTTAGGGTTTCATACTTTTTCATGTCAACCCTATCCCTCCTGGATCCTTGACCTGCTAACAATATCAAACCAAAATCCTAATTTTTACCTTCCTTTGCTCCATACTGACTTTGTCACAGGTGTTTCTGGATGCCCTTACTCAGCAGTCTGGGAGAAGGCTGCATACTTGTGCTGCATCACAGCTGGGTCCTGGACATTTGGTCACGAGGGAGCTAAAGCCCTTGGGGCAGCAAAAGACTTTTACAGACAAGGGCTGCAGAGGATGCAGGCCTGAAACTGGCAAAGGGTTACCCCATAAGAGTAGCAGCATCCCCTGTGGCTTTGGAGGAACATTTACACATGTACACAGCTCGGCACCCTGCACTGTCTGGGCAGGGATGCTTCTGCACCGCCGGCTATCTATTAATACCTTAGCCATTCCCTGCGATGAATTACGCAGCTGGTGAGTGGGAGGGCATGTACGAGTCAGCATTCTTGCTAAGGTGTCATTTCCAAGGTGTTCCTGCCTGCAGGCTTCCAGTCTACAGCTGAATCTCAGGGATAATGAGGAAGTGAGGAAAACAGAGCAGAGTCAGTGGTCACAGCACTCATCCCTGAGCAACCTAGGATTTTTATGTTGTCACTAGTATTTTACAAAGTATTTTATTTTATCATAATTGCTCTTTCTTTTATAACAGAAGTTTCTGATGTCACTGCATCGGCATTTCAAGAGTCACATCAGCCTTCAGTGTTGTCAAATAGGTAAAAATAGCATAAAGGTTTGAATGAGCCTTTACCACAGCTCTAGCACTGGAATGTCTTCTCTAAAATCCCCAGGAACTAAAGAACATGTAAGAATTTATGTATCAGTTTTAATCATTTCCCCTCCTTTAACTTGCCAAAGTCCTTCCTGAGATCCGCATAATGGACCAAAAAAAAAAGGACTTGTCTGTTTCGTGATTTCTACAGCTCTATTTTCAGTCAAAACAAAACAAAAAAAAAACCTTTAGTAAAATAAGCAGTGGAGACTGTGATAATGAGTCACAAATAGGCTAGAACATTTAGTGAGGACTTGTCAAAACTCCTTACTTGAAAAAAAAAAATATATTTCCTAATACTCTAAATATATTAAATGTTCAAGGGCTTCTTATGTGAGTAGAAACCCCCAGGCAGCAGTCTTGAGTTTCATAGATGCCAATCTTATCTATACCTATGCAGAGACGAGAGCATGTCATTATATATTTTAAATCCCACATATTTAACCATGCCACTACAGATGAAAGGGCAAAACTTTTCCAATGCCTTCAATATGAACACAGCTGTTTCATTCTAAATCTGCTTGCATCAGTGAAAGTTACTCCCATTTTGGCACTAGGAGTAAGCCACTTCAGAATACCTTGTTCTGCTTTCTCACTTGAAAAACACTCACTTTTAATAAACGGGCATAAAAAGTTTTGTGTGAAATGGGCTCAAAATTCCAAATTTTGCTCATTTGCCTCTTCATTCATGCAGAAACAAGAGAATAATACTCTTTGTCCAGCTCAAACTACAAATATTTTCGGTTATCATTTTGTAGTAAATAGACAGTGACAGAGTATTTGACAGGTGAGATAAAGTAAAAATTTAACTACATTAATCTGCTTACATTACAAGTTCTTTTATGCGTTAAGGAGATTTTTACTTAAAAAAAAAAAAAAAAAGTCAGCCCCAGAACAGGTAAGACAATTCTAAAAATAGACATAGTTATACAAGGATCATCTCAAATTAAAAACAAAAAAACAGTTACACTGTTTGCCTGCAGGAATTTTTCTTTTTACCTCTGTTAAGACACCTGTTTCTAGAATCTCAAAATAGAAGACAGTGTTGAACAGCCAGAACCATAATAAAACCAAAAGGTTCAGCTAAGCTTCCTTGGTCTCTCAGACTGGAATGACTGAAGAGCCCCGTGGCTGCAAGCAAAAGTGTGAGAGGAGTCTCCAGCATTACACCTGCCCACAGATGTTCCCAGGCCCCAAGAACTTCTCCATCTCGATCCGTAACTGGGCTAATGAAGAAAGGTCTTGGTTTTATTTTGATTTGAGGTTTTCTTTGGACCTTTCTAAGATTTCTAAGCTTTCCCACATGCCCTTCAAAACGAAAGTACGTATTTTTACTCAGAAGAGATTTTTTAGGAAAAGATATTCAGCTGATATAAATATACACCTGTACGGCTCTATTGAAGCCTGTGAACCCAATGGTTCAGATGAGCTAATAAAATGCCTTTGTTACGAGAAATGGGCTTATAAGAAACATAAGAGAATAATCTGAACAGTATGGCTATAATATATTAAAATATTTACTTGCATAGCTTTACTTAAATCTGGTGGAAGTTATGATGACTGGAAAAAGCTATAAACTGTACGTTAATATGTAAATGTAGAATTGACTCAGTGGTGGTAATACCATAGTCCAAGTCGTTTCTGTAAGATATCGTTAGATATCAGGAATGAATAAAAAGGGCAACAACACCCATGCGATTTATTTCTCCTTCTAATTCTTTCTCATAAATGGGTTAAGGGAATTACTGACTGAAAAAACAATATAAATATTTATTTGTGCTAAAATTGTTGAACTTCTATTTTAAAAATCATTTGTATTCTTGAAGTCATCCAGCCAAGTGAAGCAAAAAACATAAAAGCATTTAAGTGACCAAACAGCCAGTACAAGCAACAAATGAGGAATAGCAAATAGTCAACATGGTAATGTCTCTCCAACCTTACTGAACAATTTATAAGCTGAAAACAACCCAGATAAATATTTTTTTAACAGCTTAAAATAAAAACTCAATTTAAATATAATCAAATGTAGGCATATACAGCCAGTAAAAAGAGATGATCATTCTCTTTTTAAGAGAATTTAAAAAAAAAAATTGCACATAAAGTGTTCACTGCAAAGCCTGGGACCTAGCCTATTTATTGAGATTAACATCATTTTAGTGACAGTATCCTTATTACAGGAATGGTTGTGAAACGCACAGAGAGTTNGTAAAAATTTAACTACATTAATCTGCTTACATTACAAGTTCTTTTATGCGTTAAGGAGATTTTTACTTAAAAAAAAAAAAAAAAAGTCAGCCCCAGAACAGGTAAGACAATTCTAAAAATAGACATAGTTATACAAGGATCATCTCAAATTAAAAACAAAAAAACAGTTACACTGTTTGCCTGCAGGAATTTTTCTTTTTACCTCTGTTAAGACACCTGTTTCTAGAATCTCAAAATAGAAGACAGTGTTGAACAGCCAGAACCATAATAAAACCAAAAGGTTCAGCTAAGCTTCCTTGGTCTCTCAGACTGGAATGACTGAAGAGCCCCGTGGCTGCAAGCAAAAGTGTGAGAGGAGTCTCCAGCATTACACCTGCCCACAGATGTTCCCAGGCCCCAAGAACTTCTCCATCTCGATCCGTAACTGGGCTAATGAAGAAAGGTCTTGGTTTTATTTTGATTTGAGGTTTTCTTTGGACCTTTCTAAGATTTCTAAGCTTTCCCACATGCCCTTCAAAACGAAAGTACGTATTTTTACTCAGAAGAGATTTTTTAGGAAAAGATATTCAGCTGATATAAATATACACCTGTACGGCTCTATTGAGGCCTGTGAACCCAATGGTTCAGATGAGCTAATAAAATGCCTTTGTTATGAGAAATGGGCTTATAAGACACATAAGAGAATAATCTGAACAGTATGGCTATAATATATTAAAATATTTACTTGCATAGCTTTACTTAAATCTGGTGGAAGTTATGATGACTGGAAAAAGCTATAAACTGTACGTTAATATGTAAATGTAGAATTGACTCAGTGGTGGTAATACCATAGTCCAAGTCGTTTCTGTAAGATATCGTTAGATATCAGGAATGAATAAAAAGGGCAACAACACCCATGCGATTTATTTCTCCTTCTAATTCTTTCTCATAAATGGGTTAAGGGAATTACTGACTGAAAAAACAATATAAATATTTATTTGTGCTAAAATTGTTGAACTTCTATTTTAAAAATCATTTGTATTCTTGAAGTCATCCAGCCAAGTGAAGCAAAAAACATAAAAGCATTTAAGTGACCAAACAGCCAGTACAAGCAACAAATGAGGAATAGCAAATAGTCAACATGGTAATGTCTCTCCAACCTTACTGAACAATTTATAAGCTGAAAACAACCCAGATAAATATTTTTTTAACAGCTTAAAATAAAAACTCAATTTAAATATAATCAAATGTAGGCATATACAGCCAGTAAAAAGAGATGATCATTCTCTTTTTAAGAGAATTTAAAAAAAAAAATTGCACATAAAGTGTTCACTGCAAAGCCTGGGACCTAGCCTATTTATTGAGATTAACATCATTTTAGTGACAGTATCCTTATTACAGGAATGGTTGTGAAACTCACAGAGAGTTAGACATTGACATAACTGCCAGTGAGACGGTGTCAGAGACTGAAAATAGTTTATGCCTCAAACATTGATATAAAGTTTTAAAGAAACTACAGCTGCAGAAATCTTCTTGAAGAACTTTGGACTGGAGCTCGAACTGCTGATTAGATCGAAAGAAACCCATTGTTCAATCAGCTCAGGCCGAGGGGAAGGTATGCCTCCACAATAGGGCAAAGCCTCCAGCTGCCATCCCAGCTGAGATTGGGGTAGGGGAGAGAGCACAGCTCACAGAAGCCAGGTTTACACAGACGCCCCCCAGCTGAGGGGGGAGGAGGAGGTTTTGGGTGCGTGGCGTAACCTCTGGTGAGAGGCAACAAACACCCATCCTCCGAATATACAAACTGGCCCGGCTGT
>VZRR01007357.1:293667-327668 GCA_013398015.1 Oreocharis arfaki | reverse complement strand
TATTATTGTCACTGGCATATGGTCTCGTTTGCACCTTAATTGGGGCAGAGGAATTTCTAAAGAACCTCAATAATAATAACAATTGGATCATAACAGACAGCCTAATGGCAAAGAGAGTTTCCAAAATGGTTGAAGCATTCCAAGGGGAGATAAAGCAGCCGTAAGACAGACTCTCAAAAGATTTTGATTAACAGTCTGAAGTAGGGGACACTTAAAACTAACTGACTTTGATATGTTTCTTTTAACCCCACTGTCTCTGTTTAACACAGGTACAAGTCATAAAATTAGAAGCCATGTTCCACCAAGAAATTTGTGCCAAATGGCATTGGGCTCATCTATCAAGTCAGAGTCAACAGGCCATGCAGGTTCTTTAAATCATCTTTATCCTCTTAAGAGTTAAGGCACAGCAGAGCAACTGGCATTTGACATTAAGAGCACCTGGTGGTTTTCAAAGTAACTTGTAAATAAAGATTACATGAGAATATGTTTTAAACCCCATATATTTAAAAAACAATAGGTATGTGGGAAATCACAGAGCTGTTTCTTTCCAAAAAGAAATATAATTTACTTTTATTCATTATTTGTGATCAATAGTTCAACAAATGACATTTCTTTTTTTCAGACACATTTTGAGAAGGCCTGTAAGAGAGAAAATGAAACTTTTTTTGAATGAAAATGACACTGGCGTTTCATCCATACAGTTTTCCAGTAGACTGTAGGTGAATAATCCATCTGCTGTCTTTCAGTATTAGGAACAATGTCATCCATTTTTGTATATTGGAACGTAGCTGTGAGAAGGTCTCATGTTATTTTACCTTGTGCACAGGGCTTCATCCTGTTGTTCCAAAGACTAGAAAGTTTGTTGTTCTGAGTCAAAGCTTCTGTTCAGCTATAGCAGAGCAGGACCAGAGCCTAGAATTACAAATTTTTGTAAAACCATGGATTTATCATACATATGATTAATCCCAGTAATTAGTCTTGCTATTAGTAAATAATAAATATAGCAAATATTTTGCTGAATTGTCCATAAAAGAATATGGGGACAGTCAAAGTTTGACTTTAATCAAAGTTTTTGCAGATTATTTGCTCTTTTTATATCATTACATTTCCAAAATGCAATCAAGAATAAAGCATGCATATAAAGCAACAGAAAAGTTAAATGCTCAGTGGATTCTAGGGGATTTAATAGGATAATCTAGATATTTTTAGCTAATTATTTTTACTATTTTACTTCACCACACTGTTAAAGACTCTCCTAATTCTTCATGTATTACTCTGAAAGAATGCCTAACATCCTGTTACACTATTTTTAGAGACAATAATCAATATCACAATATAGATGAAAGAAAAAGCTATAAAATTTAAATTAATCTCTGTCCTCTTTGCCACATTGATCAACTGCCTTTGTGTTTTCAAATGCAACACTCCTGTTATTGAGTTTGCAATTCAGACACTCCCTCTTTTTCCTAAATATATTAAAGAGCTATTTAAATATAAATTTCTTAACTCGGCAGCTGTTGATGAATACACAAGCAACCTAGCTTGCTAATGTTCGTAAAGAATTGGAGAAAACGTGAAGGAAAGTTGCAACCAGATAATGTCAGAAGTAACAAGAAAAAATGCTACAGATATGCTAAGGTCCTTTACATTGCTGTCAATCAATGTAAGAAACATTGATTTCAAAATATTAAGACTTTGATATTCAAAAAATTCCCAAAACATGTAAGACTACTGAAAACCATCATGACTGACAGACACCGATAACCTATTCATCTTCCTCTGCAATTCTTTGGTTCTCAAGAGATAAGAATCTATAAAATAAAACCAAAAGTTTTATTATGAAGGTAAAACTGCGATGTTAACAATCAAATAACTTGCAACAAGAGTGATAGAAAATTCCCAACAGGAATCTGTACCATCTTATTAATTTAAAGTTGTGGTTTTTTCTAAAAAAAGGTAAGTAAAACTGAACATTAATAGGAAGAAATGCCACATAAACACACAGCAGAATAAAATAGAAATCTCAAAGAAGATTGAGTCTGCCAGGTTCTTTTAAGAACCTGGATGTGCTGAGACTGAGTGTAACTGTAGCTCAGCAAAATGAAAGATCCCCTCAAAAGTGTATGCCTATTGTCAGAGCAAAAATACTTAATTTGGGTTCTAGCCCTCACTGCTTTGGAGGAGGTAAGGAAAAATAACCAGCTTCAAAAATAATAAATTTCTACTGCTGACAGAGAAAGATTATTTAGAGCTAAAGGCCCCCAGGGAGAATATGAAGACAGATGGTATTTCAAAAAACAAATTTAAAAAATCACAAAGGTGATTATTAGATCTGAAACATATCACCTTAGAATGCACAACGTGGGATGTGGATTTTTTGAATCCCAGACTAAAGAAGAACTTGCTGGTTTATTCTGAATCTCACTCTGCAAAAAAACCTAACTCTAGGAAGGAAAAAAATTTCAGGCTTGAAATGGTCTTTGATAAAATAACAATGATTTCAGTTGCAGCAAGCTCTCAACTGATTTCTGAGGCGCGTTGATGCCCTAGATTCAGCGGGGAAGAAACTCGTGAGTTGGATATTCACAGATGAGAGAAGACACTCTGATATTTCTGTCAAACAAAATGTCAGTCCTTTCAGTGCTCACAGGCACAGTGTACAAACTAGAGTTTTTGTCTGGGTGGTGGCGATTCCTCTTGCTCAAAACCACAGCAGTAAAGGTCAGCCCAAAGAAATTCAATTCAGAAGAAGTCATCAAGCATTTTGCACAGAAAATTCCAAGCAAAAGAAAGCTCAAACAATAGGATTTTAAAGTTAGGTGTCTAGAAACACACACTTTTTAGGGTATAACTAGTTATGCCCCACTCTGTAAGATCTAAGTCCTCAGTGTTTTCATAAAACTTTATGATCGAGGACAACGTTACAATGTACGCTTTACCACAGTAATGGTGATTTTGCAGTCAATGTGAAAAGAGCCACACAACGTTTGCCCTACAGACACTTGTGTTTAGCACCGCACACACATTTTGATACCTTACATCCCTAGCCCAGCTAATATACGCTGCTGGTTTTTCACTTACCCACACATATCTACGTACCATTGTTTATAAAATACTTCCGAAATTATTTCCAGGACAACAGCTCCCTAAGCAGGGCACTTCTGTGTGGCACAGCTCAGAAATCAGTTAGTCAAAAGATCACCAAACCAAAAACTGCTTCAGTGGGGGGACCACTATGAAGATTAAGATCTTTAGGTCATGGTGAGGGCCCACAATGCTTTGTGTCCCTATGCAGATCATTACACTGTAATTGGTCCAGCAACTCTCCTCCCTCTTTCACCCTGTTATGGTTTTGCTCTGGAAAGTTCTCCCTTCCTCAATGCCCCATTAGCTTCCAGTTCTCCTTCCCCGCCTACCTCTCTTCCATTGGTTTATACCCTGTCACTCTGCCCTTGTTCCCCTGTTGCCCTCAGACGATTGGATCCCAATGTTCTCGCCGTCCCTTGTTCCTCTGGTATAAAACCCCTGGAACCAGCATTGTTTTGGTCTTTCGTCCCTGGATGTGTTCTTCGGGCAGGAACTCCACATGGAAGACCCCTCTTGCCTCTCTCTCCTCGCTGCCACGCCCTGCTATCCTGCGCTGTGTGGAGCTGTGCCCCAACACCGGCACCTGGTGCTCCAGCCTGTCAGCGATCTGCCTTCGAGGCAGAACCCAGAAGTGAACTCAGGGTCGCTTTCTGGGGCGACGCGGTGGTGCCTCTGCACCCTCTCCATGCTCCACCACCACGTCATGACCTTTAAAACCTAAAGCAGTAAGTGTGAAACCATCACCAACAACCCTTACTCTGACAGGAAATAAGAAAATTCCTCCAGCCATCACTTAGGCTTCTACAATCGTATCATTTTCACTCACTAAGCAATAATATTTTTAAATCAAAAGTAGATATTATCTGAACAATCTGTGCATTATTAGCGTTCATGGTACGCCTAGCCATATGACATATATATAAATACATATTTACAGTATTGAACCCTATATGTACCAAGGAAAAGCTAAACCTAGTGCCAGCTCCACTACTTGCCAGTTTCAATTCATAGCTCTCCAAGCTTTGTCTGAGACCCCTCTTCTATGTGGTCAGCTCTGTGATGACCTCAGTGGTGAAAACAACCTTCCCCATTTAAACATTGCCCCACTTCAAGCAGTCAGGGAAAGGAGAATCAAGCTGTAAAGATTTGCCATTGAATTTTCTATCAATCAACTAGTAATATAATGAGATGAAGGTCTGGTCCATCAGCAGAATTTTAACTCGGTGCAACACATTAAAAAGTCGTTTCACTGTAAACACTTTTTAGAAGAACATCACCAGACTACTTCTCTGTATATTGAGATAAAGATTTTTAGAGCAAAAAATATTCCTTTTAAGTGAATCAGCACTTGTTCAGGGAGACAAGAAAAAAATTCAGAATGTCAATCAAAACATTCTGTCCAGATTCGATGAGTTACTCTCACTTTCACCTTAAGTACTGGTAGAAACAGAAAAGCTGACTCTGCCTTCAGGGTTTTGCTTTGGGTTTTTTTCCAGGTTATCTTCATTTGATTGGCTGATTTGCAAACAGACATTGGATGAGGATATAGGTAAGAGCCAAACTCTTGGAATGCATTTTGGCAGGACTGCTTTCTAATTTGTGTATGGACTCATCCAATGTCCTGTTTACTAATACCTACAGAAACTTTCAAAATGCCACAGTCAGCTGGAATTAAATATTCTTTGTCTGTGTGTATGTTTAGTACCCAATGTAATTAAAGCCAGCAGTGGCAAAAGATCCAGTTGCCAAACAGATTCAAACAAACTCCTATACAGAATGAGATCCAGACAACACGAGAATTTCCACTTAGGCAGTCAAAAAGTGTTCATGAGGGACTAGCATCATTTGTAGATGTTAAATCCATAAATCTGAAAATAAAAATGCATTGGTTTGTTTTGTAAGAGGGGAGATTTTCCACATTGCTACAAGCTGTGTTTCTTAACTGTAAAAAGCTAGAAAATAGCAAAAATACATCAGGGAAAGATGCTTTCCCACGAGTTGTGGTTTGACACTGGCCCAACTCCAGGCACCCACCTAAACATGTCATCACAGATGTGTTACCAACCTCTCTCATTGGCCCAGTTTTGGCCAGCAGTATGTCCATATTTCAGAGCCATCACAGATTGGTTCTGCTGGACATGATGGAAGCTTCCAGCAGCTTCCTCGCAGGAGCCACCTCTGTGGCCCACCTGCCACCAAAAACCAGGCCGTGCAAAGCCAATACACCATGTTTAAAACAACCTTCCACATGGAAAGCCTGCTCTTACAGATGGCAATATTTGCAAAGACGTTTTCTCATGGGCCTGTCTCCTCATCACCTCTACCTTTAACCTCCAGTTTGGTGGCATACCAGGTGTTTAATCAGGGGTAGAGGCACACCTTATATATGTCAGCAACAGATTGTAAGTTTGTGTGGTGTTCATTTTCTTGCTTGCATTGGCCCGTGAAGACTGAGGCCTCACTGGAAACATCTGCTCACTAGAAAAGCCATGCCATAAGCTCAGCCCAGCCTAGCCTAGCCCAGAGTCATCCAGTCAGAAAGCCTAACAGTCAGGGCTGCTGTAAGGTTCCCGTCAAAGATGGCAGAACATATGCCATTTGCAGAAGTGAACTCCCTAGGAATTAATTATCCATACAAGGGGAATCTTTCTGAAAGTATTGACATTATGAATCTCACTGCGAATATAAGTGAAATCTCAGCTTGTTGGTGATACTTCCTTGGACTTGTTCCACTTCAGAAAGCTCCTTTAGGGTCACCTTTATGGCTAACTTGGTAGTTTTTATCCCTCCTACTGGCACTGTGCTATGAAAGAAAAAAAATTGGAGCAGAAAACCCTTCTCACTAGCACCTCAAAAAACTTAGAGCAGCCTTTAGGTGGACATCTCTAACTGGCATAAAGAGACTGGATGTATTCTAATGTGTATGACTGCAAAGGTAGTTCACAAGGCAGATTTGTGCCTTGTTTTTTAATATTGCTTTGTAGTCTCACTAGCTTCACCCTGAGTTTCAGAAGAGGAGTAAAGTAGTTCAGTAATGTGATCCTGGATGTCCTGATGATCCTGGTTCATTCTCCTAACTTAGGGATTCATGCCTTCTCTCTCTGAGAGGTTGTTTTGTGAAACAAAACAGGTTCTGTTTTTTTATGTTATATGGAGTATATAAACACTAGCTCACTTCAGTCCTCGTCATGCTGTACATTCATTTTTGTCATTGCAAACAGCTAAATCACCAGGAGTATGTGGGATATGTATGTAAGGCAGTGTTAGCTCAAATTGGTACTTGAGTCTTTGTCCATCCAGTCCCTCTTTTAGCTCATCTGGTAGCAACTCCTACAGGCCTTGGTGGCAGTCCCACCACAGCACCTCAAGGAGCTTCTTCCCGCATCATGAGTGCAACAGGAGCTGCCCTTGCTGCCATGGCCATTAAGCTGGCCCTGAATCCTAGCAGACAGACCTCTGAGGGTATGGGTAGGATGTTCTCCAGGCCCTTGGAGTGGTTTGAAGGCCCTTTGCAAGGGAAAGCATCCAGAACAGAAGGTCTAGCTCCTCAGGAGAGATGTGGGAGGAACTGTTGATCTCATATAGGATGTGTGATAGAGAGAGATCAGCAAGCATTTGTTGGAAACCCTGCAAAAGCCAGAGGTCATTTCCACAGCTGTGCAGGCTGGCCCTGCTGGCAGCCTAAAGCGCAGCAGGAAGGACTTCAAACACCACAGCCTCAGGCAATGTGTGGAGACCAGGGAGGCAGGGCAGGGAAGCACTGAGGTCCCCAGACACCACAGCTCCTTGCAGCACAGGCATCTGCCCACAGCTGTGTTTAATATGCCCAATATACTTCAAGCATCAAAAGAAGTAAGTAATCTCCCTTCATCCATGCCAAATGAGCTAACCTTGGAGCAGATCACTGTATTTCACTGACAGAATGGTGATGTCCACTGCATTCAGAATGCCACTATAGTTACACTCATTTGTGTTGCTTTATATTTCTGAGTATAACTGTAGTAGACTAAAGAATTCATATGGGTTTCTCAACTCTTTGTATAACTCAATCTTTACACATTGAAAAAGACCATTTCACTGGATGTTCCTTGAAAATACACCAGTAAGCCATCATCCATATTACGCTTGCCCGGGCTGCCCGGATAGGGTGGCATCAGTGGTCGGCCAGGAACCTCAGAGGGAGCTTGCCTCAGGGCACGGACCGTGCCCACGCTACCGACCCTGGAGCACAGAGAGGGCTGCTGCGGCAAGCCCAAGCGGCAGATGGAGACCAGCGTGGCTGAGATAAAGGAACCAAGGTGGCATGGGGTGGTTGTGGGGTGGCTGAAATCACCACGTTAACCCAAAAGCATCCCTTGCAAGGGATGCCCTGGGGGTGCAGCTCGGCATCTCGCAGGTCGACTTCCAGCCCCCGTGCCGATGGATGGCACCAAGACACAGCCCCNCCAGGTACCCGACAGGTACTGCCTGATGGGAGAAGAAGTCTTTCCCTGTAACCGCAGTCGGGGAAGCTATTTACATTTTTGAGCTGACCCACCAGCGCAGGGTCCCTCCTGCACCAGGAGTTTCTGGCTTCTCGGCTTCTACCATTGCCAGCTCCACCACCCTGACACCAAGGGAGGGCTTCTGTGTGCAGTTCCAGGTGGTTTACTCCAGGAAAGACAGGAACACATGCTGCAGGGGGCACAGACAAAAGCTGGGTTTCAAGGGGGTGACAGGGGATTTTATACTGGGAAGGGTGGGGGTGGAGAGAATACAAAGGGCCAATGGCAGGGAAGGATGGGGGAGGAGTAAAGGGTACAGCAACAAATGGGATTTATCAAAGGGAGGGTACAACAGATTGACAATCAAGAGAACCAGTGGGGCGTCGAGCAAAAGAGAACTTTCTGGAGCATATACGTATTAATCGGGGAGGATGAATGTTAATGATTTTATACATAAAACGGAGGGGAGAACAGGAGCCAATAACAACAAAATATGTAAAATGTGGAAATGGGGAATTGTGGGTTCTCACCATAACTAAAAGTGGGGAATAGGGTTCATGCCCTGAACCACCAGTGGGTGGGGGGGGCATTATTTTCAGTGTCTTGGGCAGCCTTAGCTGTCTGCACCGCCACATCCATACAGCTCCACCGATTTAATTTTTGATGATCTGGTCCCTTTTATTTTCTTTATGAAATAAAAATTATTATGAGGCTCCAGGTGTCTTGCAAATTTTCCAAGTTCTTGTGAAGCTCAAAGATCTTTAAACTCCTCTGGATTTCCAAACTTACTGATGTTTGCTTCAGATGTGAAGAAAAGTCATTGCTGTTTTGTTTGGCTTATGTAAGCCTAGTTTTGTTCAATATTAAAAAAAAAAAAAAAAAAAAGAGGTTGGAAAATATCCAGAGACTGAATTGTTGTTTGAGAATTTAATATAAACTGGATTAGTTATGGGACTAATAAATATATGTATTCTGTGGCTGGATTGAATTTTAAGTAGATGATTCTAGGTCCTCTGAGAATCATTTTGAAAATACAGAATTATTTGTTAAGATTTATGTCAAGGTTGGAGAGGTTTGGGGTTAAAATGAATTTAGAGATTGATTATGCCAGCCATCACTGCTATGAAATTTTAATCTTAATGGCAGTGCCAGTGAGTCTCTTTCAACTCTCTTCCACTGTTTCCAGTGCTTTGTATTTTGTTGAATTCCACTCTTACACAGTATTACAGAACTTTAGCAGGAGCTGATGTAGTATTTTAGAAACAGTAAATTTTATAATCAGAGGTATTCAGAAATTCACTAGAACTAAAGAGAATAGAGGATTTATCTATAATTAAAATACAGAGTTAAAAACATAATGTGATGATATATAAAACTTGATAGTGTGTGAATAAGTTGGTAATTGTGCATGCTTTAAGGAAAATTTTCACCCTGAGCTTTGTTTGGGGAAATAGTCTGGTGTGTGGGAGAGAAACAGGATAAGGAAAACTTCATCTTCTTCTTTTCACTTCAACAGTGGACTTCCCTCACAGGAGACACAAGGGTGAAGTACTTTCACCCCTCAGATTTATGGGGTTTGAGCTGTATTGTTTCTACCTGCACATGCTCTCCAGGCAGTACTCATGCCATGCAATGTCCTGAGCCTGTCTGTGGAGATCAGTGCCCTTCCTTGTGTAACAGATCACCATCAGTCTGTCCCATTCAAAACTGAGGGGAGCTCCTGTCCCCAAAGCATCGTAGAGATGCCCCACACTAGATAATAGCTTTTAAACATTTTGCTCGGGTAAATGTGGCTTGTCCTTAGCTGTCACATGAAGTTCCCTTCTCAAGGTAAGCTGGCAAGTAACGTTCTCTAAGTTTTCCTCTGATAAGAAGTGCACACATATGGTGAAGGTATTTGAAATGAATGGTCCTAGTCCTGTAAAAGCTACTCAGAATGAGCAAGAGTGGTGAAATCTGCTAAATTCAGAGTCCAAATGAACAGACACACTATGTGCACACTATGTCACATGACGAGCCCTGAGAGCGTGCTTCTCTTTTTCCATAAAGGATTGTAATTTTCACCAGCTCCCCATGGGAGTGGGCAGAACGTTCAAGTGCTCTACAGTTTACATACTGCATCCCCTAATGTAATGCCACTTGGCTCTTCCATTTGTAGAGTTCACAGTTCACCACAAAAGCTACACTTTAAGACAGAAAACAATGGAAGAAGGGAATGTCTCCTCTCTTTCAGGAGCAGTTCAAGATAATATTGAACTGCCTCCATTGGACAATGCACTAGATCGTTGTATGCATGCATTCGATTCTCTGTGTAATTAATGGGTTTTCATGCACAGAGAATGCAAGGTTAATGTAAAGTAAAAACAAAATGTGTGACATAAGATCATGTTGTAGCAAAAAGAAAAGGAAGGCCAGGAGTGTTCTGGTCACATTTTACTGCGATAAAAGAAGCACACTGCTCAGATCATAAGGAACACAGATTAGAGTTCAGAGTGCTCACAAGCACAGTTCAGCCCTTGATGTTTTCCCTTGGTTCAAATACCAGCATTATCAGTTATAAAATAGAAATGAGTTGGAAGAGAATCGACATTCAGAGGAGTTCAGTAAAAGCACACCTTGAAACACCGTATCAATTTATTTCTTTAAGCCAAGCAGCGGTGTGAAGTGAATTAAAGTAACTACCTTTTAAATCTTTAATTATGACAACAAAAATGAAAGCACTAAAGCAAAAGAAAGGATTAAGATAAACTTAAACCTACAATAAAGAACAGGTGAGCTGATTTAAACCTGATAAGGAAAGCTAAATCTCATCTAGAGCAAAATCCAGCAAGGAATATGAAGGGAAGCGAGGAAAGTTTCTACACCAGCAAAAGGAAGACTATAGAAAATGTGAGTTAGCTGCTGATATCATTGGGAATTCATTCTCTACTGTCTTGGAAAGGTCACGGTGATCAAGGCAAGTTCCTGAGGACTAGAGCTAAGCAATGTCATTCCTGTTTTCAAGGCTGAAGAGGAAGAACAGGGATCTACAGGCTGCTTGGCTTTACCTCAGTCTTTGGGAAAGCAGTAAACCAAATAACTGAAAGCCATTTCCAAACATAAGAAAGGCAAGAAGATATTTGGAATAAGCAGCACAGATTTGTAAAGGGGAGATCACACCTTACCAGCCTCATATGTGAGGAGGTGATTGACATGGTAGATGAGGGGGGGAGCAGGGGATGTTGTTTATCTAGCTGGAGGCCAGTCACTAGTGGTGTATCCCAGGGCTCAATAGATGTGTACTGATAAATAACCAGGCTCAAGTAACCACGCATACATGTAGGTATAAATATAACCACATACTTGTAGCAGTGTAAGAAATCCTCATGAGGCTTTATACATTGCACTGCTCAGCCTTGCTCAAGATTTCCCAGAAAGAGGAGCCGCTCTGAAAACTGACTGACTGCAGCCAAAGGAAATGGGGCCCAAGAGGATGCTAGTATGAATTTTCTGTAGTGTTAAGCCGTTGACCGATCAGCTAAAGTGTAAATTAACTTGAAGCAGAATAATTATTTTTGCTAAAGGTAGGATGCATTATTTAAGTTACTTACCTGCATCTTAAGATTGAAATCACTAAGTGCTTGAAATAAATAAAAGGACATTTCTGAATCTGTAACACACATTGAGGGAAAATAGAACTTGGATTCTGCCAAGTCACTGAACCATGATTTTATTTAAGAGAACGTTGATTGATCTATGTTTGTGTAACTAACAGCCTCTGATATGTACACAATTTCAAAGCTAAGAACTTTTCAAAAGATGGCTGGAGGGGACAAATCCTACATTTCCTTTTAGAATAGCCTTCCTCCCCCCCCCCCCCTCCCCTTGCAACTGTGTTATTTCCTTATTTGTCAACAAAGGCAGCTGCATGCTCTAGAGAATACAGCCATGAAAGCCTACCAAAGCCTCGTGGAAATGTTTCTCTTTTGCCAGTGTCATATTTGATGAGAGGAAGAAAGGCTTTCCCCCTTTTCTAAAGTCTGTTATCATCAGAGACACTTGCGCATAACAGAGTCTTGAGATGTCATCTGCTCCTGCTGTTAGTACATGATACTCACAATCCTTTCTCTGTGACCTCCAGCTGCTGGCTACAGTCAGAGCTCATAGCTGCAGCTAAGTTATTCTAATGTTAACTGCAAATAGTTAATTCGCTGAAGGAAAGGACAGGAGGCAGGATGCCGACCTTAGAAACAATATGTATTTTCTTATGGATGGTTTTCAATTCCTGGTATAATGTTGGTAACCTCTTTGAAAAGTTGACCTCATTGGGTCTTGACGTGTCCAACAGGAAAGCTTCATCAGTACTTTATATGGTCACATTTGAAAAGCAATGTGTGTTAGCATTTCAACCCCTAGGATCCTGTTAAATCTTTGGAGTCCTATCCCTCCACTTCCATCCCTCTTGGACCTTCCCATCTATCCTGCCACAGGGTGGCTTGGGATTTCAGCCAGAGATGAGAAGGTGGTGCTGCCCCAAATGGTGCTTAATTGGTGGCTGGGGTCAAACCATGACACATGCCACTCTCTGAAACGGGTTGTTTCAGCCTGAAAGAACCAGCCCATGTGGAAAAGCAGTGGAGCCGCAGGGCAGGTTTACAGGGGCTTTTCAAGAAACTCATATTGTGGACACAGCTGATAAACAGAATACTTAGTATTTTTACATTTTTAGTACAGCTTGATGATTTTGACTGATTTATGTGTTATGGGGTTGCTGATAGCTGTTTTTACAGTATTTATTGTAATTTTTAAGTATCAGTTTGTTTATAAAGGTGCTTATTACTTTATACTTCTTGAGAAATAAGTGCATTGAAGGTTTATACTATGCACAATCTTATATTATAAACCCACAAATTCTTCAAGAAACTGATCCTATCACCAACATCCCTTTCATTATTAAATTTTCATCTGGCTATCAACACATTTGCATCCTCTTCTTCCTCCTTATATTCCACTTTAATGATGCTCCACGCTCTTGTGCCATCTGAACTGCAGCAATAACCTCCTTCCTTTGCATCTTAATAGAGAAATAAATGCAAAGCATAAAAAGGCAGTTTTGAGGCCTGGCCTAGCACAGAGAATTTAATCAATGTCATGAATTAGCATTTTCTAGTTGCTAGGAAATGCCACCTTGGAACATCTGACAGGCGGATGCACTTAGGCTTGCTCTCCACAACAGGAGAGGTTAATTTGATTCCAACCACTTGCCAATAAAAAGGGAATCTATTTGTACTCCTATGGCCAGCAACAGCAACAAGACTTTTCTCATAGCATTTCTTCTCAGATGCAGCTCTTTATTTTCATGGATTGTCTATTAAATGCATGTATTACTTAGTATCCAAAATGCACAGCTACCATCTTTGAAATTAAGAGAGAGGAACCCTCAGATCATGTCACCATTTGTCAAATGGAATAACCTCTCTACACCTACGAGCACTGTTCAGCTGTCCTTGGTATTTACTTAAAATAAAATTTTTTAAAACGCCTTAAAAATAATCACCAGACTGGTCAGGGTTCCCTGTTAAATTGTATTTAATAATTGTTAGTCTATTACAAAACTGCTTTGGAATATATCTTTCTTTTATTAGAGTATTAAAGAAAATGAAGTTTGATGCTTTTGAGAAATGAAACCCTGTTTAGGACTATCTAATGAATTTACCTGAGGCAGTAAAACTTCCCAAGAAATTATTAATCTTATTTTTCAAGAAATGAGTCTAGGTGTTATTAAATCAAGAACTGATGTAATAAAGTCACCTGGTGTATTTTCTCTAGGGGAAAACTGTATGTAACCTATGTGAGAAATATTCTAAGAGTTTGCTAGATGTGTGCTGAATACATTTGCTGAAATCCATACAAATTCCAATACTTTCCTTTACAAAAAAAAACCCAAAAAAACTAGTCACTGAGAGCTAACACCAAAAACATCTCAGAAAAAATAATTTCGATGCATGAAGTAAACTTTTCAGAATTCAAGTTAACAAGCTGACTATGAAAAATAGTGTATTTCAGACCTAAAGGTTGAAATGCCAATACACAAATACCAGATGGAAAGATTTTAGGGCAAAGATTTATTAGTAGGATGATTGGATTTCGTCTTTGTACATCTCTGCTTGAAACTAACCTTTTTTTACAGATGAGTGGTGACCTATAAATAATGTCCTTTGACTGCGATTTTATGTTCTTTTCATGGTTTAATTATACCAGTTGTCCTTTACCAATTACGCATCAGTACCAAAACACTGCTTTCTCATAAACGTGGAGTGCAGTGTCCTAAGTGTGACTTTGGAAAATAAAAAACCTCAAACTTCAACTATCTTTTTCCAGTGAATTAAAACTCAGAAGTAGGCAGGGTCCATTGCTGCTGAAGTTAGTCAACCCCATTTACTGTTGACTTTAATAAATGCCAGTTTGGACCATTAGTTGATTGGGGGGGGCGGAGGGAATACAAGGTTTTGTTTCTATTGTGAAGAAAGAAACAGAAAGTAAGATGGGGAGCAAGAGAAACAGAGAGAGGAAGGGATAGAGTGTAGAAGAAAGCAGCTGTAATGGACTTCTGGTGGCATCTATAGTAGACTTCTGCTTAGAGTAGGGCCAGCTGCAAATCCAGGTTGTTCGTGGTCCCCTCCTGCTGAATTTTGACTATCTATGTCCAGCACTGAGGAACCTTCAGCGTGGCACCTGTCACAGTGCTCAAAGCTCTGAACCACCCCCAAGAGAGAAGCATCCCGTGGCTCCCCAGATGGGGAGACCATATTAAGGGTGAATGTAGGTTTCTTCAAATGTCCCATCCCATGCAGGCTCTTCAAGTGTTAGAGCAAGGACCAGCGCCCCCTGCATTCACTGGAGCCTGGTAAAAGCAAATGCAAGTGCCAGGAACTGCCTTGGGAAAAGGTTAGAGATGAGTTTAGAGGTAATAAGGAATACAAATAGCATAAAGAAAGTTACAATTAAGGGGAAAATTATGACATTACCAGAGTAAAACAGTGTGGCAGTGTTCGTGCTAGTATGTAAGAAGAGCACAGCCTCACCCAGCACCTGCTGATTCACCAGCAGAGGAAAATGGAGCTCATTTGGCTGTAGTTGTCACACCATCACTGGTCCTGGGATTTATTTTAACTTAGAGGTTGATTTTAAAGCATCACTTAGCCAGGATTTGCGTGCAAAATCCTGCAAAACTACAAGGACATTATCTTCGACCAATATAACCTGGTGTAATTCCTCTGAGGCCAGAGAACACGTGAGGAACCAAAATCAAAAATGACCTGTGGAAGAACATCAAAACTCAGTGTAAATGAATCTTTGCATATTCCCTTAACAAAAAATGGCACAAGCTTAAAGGCTCTGGAAGAACATAACAATTTGAACCTGCTGGTCTGCCCCATTCAGAAGAGGTTTTTGTATTGGAGACTGTAAAGATTTTTTGAGTCAGTTTCTTCTGTCCGGTATAATTGGTCAATAGGGACATAGAGGGTGGGATATGAACTGGCTTTGCCATTCAGGATAATTTTCATTTGAACTTTACATATGGCAACCTGAATACACCCAAGAGGCCTGGAAAAATATGTTAATTTTGCATATTTTCCCAAGGAATGTTTGGTTTATAGTTTTGTGAAATAGCTCGCTGCTGTCTGTCAAGCTAGTGAAATCTTTCTGAACATATTAAGGCAGGTGCTGAATGGACATCCTGAATATCTATTACAGATAATTAAAGCATTTTTTTAATACCTGCATGTTCTCTAGCATCAATCATTTACAGCTCCAATCCATTTCTCTGAAAAATTATGCCCGAAGTAATCGTGTGTCGTAAATCAACACTCTCCTCAGCAGATGCCACAAAAGCCTAGTGCTCATATTAAGCAAGCAGAGAGTTGCTAACACAAGAGGGAGCAGGACAAATTATAACAGAGAAAGTAATGCCCTGCTTTCCTGCAAGTCTTACAGGTGCTTGGATAATCCAAATATAATGTTAAATACAATTAATATTTTCTAATCTTTAAAGCATAACTGGACCAGAGTTAAAAGCGTAAACAGAGGTGGTGAAACAAAGACAAATGTAAAATAAAAGTTACTTCCATAGCAAAGTCTACAGAATGCAAATAGGGTGCATTTGTCCTATGCATGTAGCCTGGAAATAAACTGAGATGTGAGCTGCACAAAGCCTTTGCTTCCTGCCATGTTTTCAGGAAGCAGAATGGTTTTATGAAAACAGTGATAGATGAAAAGTTACTAAACCTGAAGAGAGGAAAGTTTTTATACAATTCTGGTAGTAGCAAAGAAGAGAATTTTAGCAACCCACCTGTCAGGAAAAAAAATCAAATCATATCCAGACACTGAAATGAGAGGGTGAACGCTGAGGACACTGAAATGAGAGGGTGAACGCTGAGGCATTTACTAAGCATCAGCTAGACATGCACCAGATAACTGTGATACTCAAAGTTACATTGAGAAAGAGAAAAGCTTGAATAAGAAACACTGAAAGAGAAAAGCTGGAATACAATGAGCTAAACTTTAAATGAGGCATTGAACAAACATTTATTCTGGGTATGTGTGGATGCGAGTCAGAGGTCAAGGAAAAACTGAGATTATACGGTTTGTCATTGTTACAAGGAACTGAGTATCTACCAAGGGAATGAAAACATGCCATGGAAAGTGTGAGCAAAAGGAAAAAAAGCAAGCTGTAGAAAGAGCAAGGGGCCAGAAGAGGAGCCACGGGCAGGTGAGGATACAAATCCCGGCAATGAAAAATTGGTAGTAATGTTTATACTCTGTAAAGATAAGCTGCATAATGAAATAATGTTTACTGAACCAAGAATCAAGACCAGAACCTAATATTATTGATGTAAATACTCTTGAGAAAAGATAAGATACCTAACAAAAACTCATCAGCTGCTGTTTATCCTGGGGAAAAATGAAGCATAAAACACAATGGTGTTTGAGTTGCTACTACGTAGTGCTTACACTAAGTTCAAGGGCTTTTCGGTTTCCCATGCACTGGCAATGAGGAGGTGCACAAGAAGCCAGGAGGGGACATAACTGGGACAGCTGACCTGGGCTAGTCGAAGAGTTATTCCGTACTATAGAACATCATGCTCATCATATAAACTGGTGGGTGGAAATTGGCTGTGGGACACCAGTGCTGCTTGGGGACAGGCTGGGCATCGGTCATCAGGTGATGGGAAATTGTACTGTGCATCCCTTGTCTTTCTTGGGTTCTATTTCTCTCTCTATTTGTTGTCTCCCTTTCCATTGCAATTTTTATTACTGTTCTTGTTGCTATATTTTATTTCAATTACTAAACTGCTCTAATCTCACCCCATCCAGAAGGCTCAGAGGAGCTTCAGCAAGCAGCTGCATGGTACTTAGTTGCCGTCTGGGGTTAAACCATGACAGTCCTGTTTGGCACTCCGTGTGGGGCCTGATGCTTTGAGACGGAGACAAACCTGACTAGAACATGCTAGAACAAATTTGTTATAAGCATTCTTTATATTAGTTAATAGTCACAGGTCACAATGTTGATTCATTTGTTCTCAAAGATGGTGTGCTTGCTCTTAAAGTTGCGTTGTGTAACACCTTACTTGCAGCACCCTGTTGTGCTGTTTATCACCCACGAGAACTGGGCTACGGGTATCGCGCTGGGCTTTGTAACACTGGTTTATGATAGAATTGCTGATCGTGGAGCTAATCTGATATTTGTACTCAGCACTGCCATCGTCTCTGTACTTCGAGAGCCATCTATCGGAAACTATCAATAATTGTATCTTTTACTTTTCCTCCGTAGAATCCCAGTCTATGGGGAACATACCTCTGTTCATCTTCCCCTTCTCACCCAGGCTAATTCCAATAGCTCTTGAGAATTTTGAATGTGCTTAGGATGTACAAATCAGCATGTTCCTATTTCTTTGCCCCCTGACTGTGTTCCACGTCTTGCCTTTCAAGAATACCGCATAGATGTCTTCCCAAAGTTGGATAGCTATAAGTGGTAGGGCATGAGGGATAGTATAGGCAAGTACATGGGACAGTGGCCACATCCAGTGCTTCAGAAGTTCATCCCTGAACAAGTGCAGAATCCAGAAAAACTAGCAAAATATTTGGAAATAGGTATTCTGTCATTCTGGCAGTTCCAGAGTAACCCAAATCACTGCAAGGTCCTGCAAGGCCCATGCCTACCAAGCTGTGTTCAACAGGGTACAACCCTGTACCCCCAAAGGGAAATACAGGCCTCTGGATCTGATAACAGAACGACAGGCACTGGAGCTACTCCAACCCCTCCAACTAGCACTGTGGCTGAACTGGAGAAGCAATCCATGCTGGTATCTGTCTCCCTTAGATGCAAGAGGAGATGGACACGAAAGTCAGCTCATTGAGTACAGGAAGACGAAGCACCACAAGAACAGGAGGAAGGGGCAGCACGAGAGGTAACCACTTGATCCATATCCCCGAGTGAGTTGCAGCAGACACAAAGAGATTTCAGCTGCTGTCTGGGTGAGCACATTTTCACCTGGGGTCTCCGATGCTGGGGTAACAGGGCTAATAGTTTGGAATTAGAGGGTAGAGAAGCCAAGCAGCTGGGATACCTTTCTAGGCAAGGAAGAATTGACAACGAAATTCTAAAAAGGACACAAGTCCTCAGCCTCTGTAGGTGGTTTCTGTCAAGTGTGAAGGAAAAGTATCCCTTCAAATAAGGTGTTGTGTCACCCAGGTAAGTGGAGACTGGTATATAAGATCGAAGTCATCTGATCCCGAAGGATGTGATTAACAAAATAGTAGTTGTGTCTCCACTAGCTAGTAAAAAGGAAACACAAGCATTTTTTAGGCATTGTGGGTTTTAGGAGAATGCACATTCCAAATTACAGTCTGATTGTAAGCCCTCTATGTCGAGTGACCCAGAATGATTTCAAACGAGGTCCTGAGAAATGGCAAATCTCTGCACAAATCAAACAGGACATAGTTTATGCAGTAGCCCCCAGAGCACTCTGGACAGGGCAAGATAAAAAAATGTGCTCTACCCAGCAGCTGAGGTCCTACCTGAATGGTCCTACCTAAAGTCTCAGGAGGAAAACATCAGGGGACAGTAAAGATTGACTTCTGGTTTTTGGAATCGAGGATAAAGAGGCCCTCTATGTTCCAACTGCGAAACTGCTGGCAGCTTATGAAAGAGTTTGAGCTGCTTCAGAAGTAATTGGAACTGAAGCACAGCTCCTCCTGGAACTGCAGCTGCCAGCAGTGGGCTGGACGTTCAAAGGTGTATCTCTCGTCTGCACATCATGCTGCTACATGGAGGGTTATGCACTGATCACACAATGAGCTTGAACAGGAACTCTTAGTCATTCAGAAATCTTGAAAGTGAGCATTCAGAGTGTCACCAGAGGAAGAGGTGACATGTGTTTATTAATGGATCTTGCTATGTTGTAGGAAAGCATTCATAGCTGTATGGAAACTTCTGAAGGGGAAGGCGAACCAAGTCAGTTTGCAGAGGTGAAAGCCATCCAGGTGGCTTTAGTCATTGCTGAATGAGGAAAATGGACAATACTTAATCTCTATACTGACTCAGGGATGATGTCAAATGCCCTGTGGAGATGGTGGCAGCAAAGGAAAGAGCAACTGGCAGCATAGAGGTACACCCATCTCGACTGCCATACTGGGGCAAGATACTGCTGCCCAAGTGGGGAACCTGGTTGTGAAGGTACTTCATGTAGATGCTCATGCACTTGAGAGTTGGGCCATTGAAGAACATCAAAACAACCAGCAGGTGGATTAGGCTGCTAATATTGCAGTGGTTCAAGTGAATCTGGATTGGTAACTCAAGTTTGAATTTTCTGTCTTGGTGGGCTCATTGCACATTAAGGTCATCAAGGAAGAGATGGAACATGTATCTGGGCTAGTGACCAAGTGATAGACTTGGTGGTGGATCACACTATCACACAGGTTACTCATGGAAGTGAAATACGTGGTGCAATTTTAGCAAGCCAAGTGGTCAAAGCCTCTTTGGTAGAGAGGATGCTGGCTGAAATATAAATATGGGGAGGAAATATAACCAGATTGGCTGTGTCACTCCCACAAACCCACCAAGGCCAGCTTACAATGGTGGAAACAAACACTGGATGGCTGGAAACACAACCTGTGCCTGATGCGACTACCTGAAACAGTATCCTGGGCCTTGAAAAGCAAGTCACCCTAGAAAGAATTGAGTCAGTCAGCGTGACTCATTTCTAAAACAACTTCATAGACAACTGGGCTAAGAAACATGGCACTGAGTGTGTCACATTCCTTATCATGCACTAGCCTCCAGAAAAATTGAACAATACTGTCAATAGCCGGTAAAGAGCAGTGGCTGGTAGGACCTTCAGACAATGAGATTTACATTTAGCAAAGGCCACCTGGCCAGTAAATATTTTCATTCACCCTGAAACACCATGAACTGTCAGATCTGTGCACCTGTTCTTCCCTCTCATTAAAGATTTTAATTGCTTATAAAAATACCTTTTGTGACTTCTCATCTTTTATTTGAGGAAATTGAAGCTTTTCTTTTTATTTCTGCCAAATTTTGGCAGCTCATATTCCATGATCCATTCAATTTCCTTCACTATCTTCTTTTGCAATTACTTTCCCTTGCTATGTAGAGTAGAGATTAATAGCGTTTTTCTGTCTAATAGAATACTTTTTCCCTGGGTTACAATATCTATGGATTGTAAAACTCAGCGCTATTAAACTAAATGGATCAAACTAGGTATTGTGGTTGGGTGGTTTTTGTTCTTACATGCAAGTTATTTTCTAGTTTGTTGCTAGTGAAGAGTTTAAATTCAAAATTGTAACTGCTTTTAAGATTTTCCTCAGCCATCAAAGGAAAGTCAAGATTCCTTCACGTTTTAGTCACTGCAAATGGCACAGTAATTTTTGGGAGCCAGGATGTTGCCTTTTCTCAGTGTGAGGTTGTAGCCTGCTACCCATGAGCATGGAACTTTTCCAATAAAAATAATGTGTGATTCCTCCAACTCCATGGCCTTCCCCCTCCGTACTTCTCCGTGACATCCCTCTGATGTCTCCAATCTGCCAGAAGCTGTCGCTCACAATGGTATCCCTCCAAAAAATCACGAAGAGTAGATGTCTCAAAAGTAACTGAGAGGTTAAATTTTGCAGATAAAACTGTGCAGTCCTGTGTCCACCTGTCACAAAGGAGGCATAAGCTTAGGAAATATGTTTTGTGGGATTTTGTGTGGTTTGCTCCTCTGGGCGTTGAAATTCAGAAAACCCAAATGTTGATGTCATCACCTTGGCTTCCAATTCTTTTTCTTGTTTCCCATGCAGACTCCCTCCAAGCTTGTCAGTCCCGCCTGAGGCAGAGCAAGGAGCTGCAGTGAGGCCAACACGAACCTAACTTAATTAGCTGTGCTAAAACCACATCATACCTGCCTTGCAGCCTTTGGCCTGAGCTCTGGAAAGCAAAGAAGCAAAGAAAACCATAAAGGGAGGGACAACACTTATCCTTAAAAATAGAACCCAGGAGGTTTATCCCCACAAGAGCATCTTCCTCTAAGCTATGCTCCTTCTTCTGCCATTCTTCATTAGCACAGTTACTAGGGGACAGAGTCCTGCTGGTAAAAGCAAGCGCTTCTGCTCAGTGGCCTAGAGGAGCTCACCGGGAGGTAAGGCATCAAAATCAATGTTCACTCAGACATAAAAAGCAGCAAAAAGTCCTGTACTGTCAATATATGCTGGGGGAGGCCAGGCTCCCAGAGTTTAACTCCTTGGTTTTCTCATTTGTGTTTGCTCCTGAACATCTGAGATTTTAGAGATACATGTGGAAGCACAGCACTGACATATAGAAAAAGAAAACGATCGATACTGTGCTTAACCCGATCTGAAGAATATACAGCTCATTCACTTTTAGTCTCTTGGTTTATCTCACACTGTGGGAAAAAGTGGTATTTCATATTAATCCAACAGCAGGTCAACAGTATTGAGAACCAAAGCGTTTTCAGTCAGAGCTTTTGGAGTTAGAGTAGATGGGGTTTTTCCTGTGTTGAAAAATTTATGTTTTCCTCTCTTATAATAGCAAATCCAATGCCAGAAATCTAGCAATGTGTTTGTAAAGTACGCCTCACTAATACTAAAACCATGAGAGCATTGAGCCCCTTTATGTTATCTGTGATTTTTCTAGTCTAACAATTAGAAAGTCTATGCTATTAACAGTACCTCCAAAAATGGAAATATCTGGGTCAACAGCAAGCCTCTCTGTTACATCTGCAGTACTGTTTGCTACCAATGAAGGAAGGGAGAGGTTTATACAAAGTCTCCCATGCCAGTAACAATCCAGCTACCATAAACAGCATGGTTCTCCTGATTTTAACCGAATTCTGGATGTGATTGGAAATTGTCAGTGCAACAACCTTATCTTTTGGAGTACAAAGCGACTTGGATATATCCAACAGAAATGCATGACTTAAAGTCCCTGATAGAAAGCCTTGAACAAGGGGTCAAACCCAGCTGTGCTACCAACAAAGAGAATGGTCCAAAATCATAGAACAAAATGTTTTTCTGCATAAAATAAGATTTTATTTTTACGTTAGAAAGAAAGTGTGGCTTCTCACTTTCTCTTTCCCATTAATGTGAAATGGGACAAAGAAGGAGTAAGCTGAAATTAAGGAAATTTTCTAACTGGAGTGGAATGAAAATTTTCAAACAAAAAAAATTTAAATTTATTCAAAACATTTTTAAAAATTTGAAAAATTAGGTTGACAATGGATGAAACATTTTTCCTCTCTGTTCCACCAAGAGGAAGATTTGTGTTTGGAAAATATGTGTAAGAAGGTTGTTTCATATAGTAAAGTGTTCACATAAATGAATACCCAAATTTTCAATAAAACAGTGGCACCAAAAGAATTTTTCACTCATCACCATTTGCTGCATGATAAACAGGTGTTACTTTAATTTAAAAGTCTGCAGAGCTAACCTCAAGTGTTCAACTGCATGTGTACTAGAGCAAATAACACCTCAAACTTCTGTAGGAGTATAATGACTGACTGACTGATGAAAGACTGTGTCTTCTTAATCACTTCATTCCCATGAGCATGTCCAACCAATTTTCTAGGAATTTCAAAGCTAGATATGTTGTTGGTTTCTTCATTACTTTTCAAGGTCCCTGACTGCTATTGATCACTCCAGGTACTTCCTGAGATTTCAACCAGACATTTTCCACAAAGTCAAAGTCATAAAAAGTCAACAATGACAAGGATATTTGAAATTATTTAAATCCTTCCCCACTCCATCATGTCAGAAGGCAAATCTTATTTACATAGCATCCTTTGAAGGAAGGCAATTATGTCATTAATCAAAAGCAAACCTTGAAGGTAAACCAGCTTCGTAAAAGATCCTTTTTTATCTTTCATATTTATAGCTCTCTAGAGAGTGCATGTTGCCTAGGAATAGAGTGGACTGATTAAAAATAAAGTCAAGGAGCAAGCTACCATATTGCCATGGGACTGTGACTCATTTTACGGTGTAGGACATTCCCTTTCCAATACATACCCTTACAGTGAATCCATTTTCTTGGATATTCTGTTCTCCTCCTTTTCTTTGTGCAGTAACTGCACTTGACACACCGTGACTAGTTTGAGGTCTGCCCCACTGCTGGCTTTTACAGTATGCTTCCACTGTTAATGTTGTAATTAAAGAGGTCATGTCAGAATTTAGTGACTATGTGATACAGTTCTGTCATTTTGGGGTTTAATGCTGCTAGAAAAAAATATTGGACATGTCATTTGTAACATTCACATGATAAAAGTTCCTCAAATCTTCATATACCTCCTTCTGTTAATTATTTAGAAGTAATTCTATAACAAGGGCTCCAAGTGTATAATCTTTGTTCTTGCAGGAAGACAAGCAACAAAAGATAAGAAAAGATTTCTCATTGGTTCTGTGTAGTAAAATAAAGCACTTTGATTGTTTTGTAGGAACTGAAGGATGTGAAAGATACACTCATATTCATTGTTGTGGTAACTAACTTTGGAAAACATGTTTTGCTTTCGATTTCTTCATCATACCAGTGAAAGTAAAATATTGCTCTAAAGGCAGCACAGTCTTCAGCAATATTATTTTTATTAAATATTAATACTAAGAAGCAGCAAAAACATTTCTAGGAAGTCTACCTAGGATTGATGCACATAGTCTACAGAAATTCGAATTCTCTCCACAGGTGTTGCTCACAGTTCTACTCTTTTCACACTTTTTAATGGATTCATGACAACGAAGTCATATATAACTTTATATAATTCTCAATATAAAAACCATTAATTCAACCAATTGTTTTTTTCTCATTGTAAAAGCAGTTTTCAATCTTTTTTGTTCCATTTTGCAGTCAAAACATGGGCTCTCTGGAACAAGGCACAAAGAAAGCAATTACTAAAATGAAGATTGACTCTTGCACTGCAAGTTAATTCATTTTCAACAAACCTTTGGAAAAAGTGTGAGATGAGATGCATTGGATTTGTGTGAGCTTTGCACTGTGCTTATAAAAAGTTTACATTCTTTTGGGTAGGTTTTTTGCTTTTTTTGGGTGCTTTTAATAGCAAACAGCACAACACTACACTGCTCTACAAAATGAGGCTCATAAACAGAATAATAACAACAATGTGACCCCTCTGCAGAGGTCTAGTAAAAGGCTGAAACAATACTTCTAAACTTCATTCTCTGGCAATGCTTTTAGGAGAAGGAATATCAAGGTTGCCCTAGACTAATTTTTTGTGATCCTAATGTTTGCTGAATACCATTTCTTGGAGATTTAAAGAAGTAGCTACAAGCAGAAACGATTCTCCGCTTTAATTCATGAAACCGTAAGGATAGTACACAGGTACAAAGCCAACTTGAACATGTAGTTATTGAATTCTCCCAGATTTTCAGATATCTTGACAATGAAAAAACCAACTTTGCGCTTCGCATCATTTCCAAAAGAATGTCAACACCTCTTTACCTGCTACACGCTACAAGCTGACTGACAAGAAAGGCTAATAACCCTCTTCTCCATATCTGCCTGTGAAAGTTGGTTTGGCTGGACAGAGCACTCTTCCTCTCTCCACAGCTGCAAATGCAGGGAAATGTATGTACATGTATGTGTGTGATGGTGGTGGTGATGATGATGGTAATGAAGACCAGAGTTCCCCAATAAAAACTGCCCCCATGAAAAAGTTTACTTGAGTTGAGGCTCCCTGTTGAGTATGCAGCAATAATTCAAGGAGTGTTCCAGGATCTCTGCATTGTGGGGAATTCCATTTCTCGTAATATAACTATGCCAACTCAATGTGTTTCCTGTAGAGTGATCATGAGACCTGACCATGTCCAAGATGGCACAACTGTATTATCATTTATTCAATGATTATTATTATTCAGCTGTATTATCAGAGCCAAAGCAGGCTTTTTGACCAGAACAGCTAGGTCTGGCCTCTCACACATTTGCCACTCCCTGCTGTGCTGGCTTTCAGCAGGGCACAGCAAAATAAGGCAACTGAGGGCTATTAGCCTTCTCAATCTCTTTTTTAATATCAGGCTACGCTTACAGATAGCTGCTAGGTCTTTTGAGTGAATATTGTGTTTTCCACTGACATAGCTGGTATTTGACAGAGCTGTTGAAATTGAAACTCCGGCACTGGCATTTTGCTGTTTTCCAGTTCTGAAGCATGTTTGTAATACATGGTCCATCTCTGTTAAGGTAACAGCTTGGAAACGCAATAAAATACACAGTTTTTCCAGACTGTGTTTCTGTGGATTTCTGTCAGTCATGGGTGCCTATAAGTGGCATTTCAACAGGTGACAAGAGTGCAGTGTCTTTCAGAAAACTGAAATGACAGGTAGGCACTTTGAACTCAGCCACTGTGAGACAGCTGCTGCTAAAGAAAGAGGCTGTGCTTAGGCTTGACTAGTGTGAGTGCATTTTTACCATCCAGTTTCTTCTTGCAGTGATATTTCACTACCTCATTTTCATATCATTCAAAGTAGTGAGAAGTTGCATAGCACTATCCTGTCCTTCGGGCATTCTTCAGTCACATCTCACTCTGTGTGCTAGGAAGTGAAATCACTGTGAGAAACAGGCTTATAATGTACTGAAACTTCTGAGATGCTAAACGATGTTCAGATGCTCTTCTAGAAATACTTCCCTCTGACAGCAGTGCATTGCTTTGGACTGGGGTTGAACAGCCATAACTGTGGTCTCTGTTTCTCAGATAGGGCCATCAACCGAGGTACCCAACATTCACATCCTAAGTTAACACTGCAATTTCATGTAAGATGACCTTTAAGTTCAGAGAAATTTCTAAATATGGTTTTAGCAGACTTTAATTTCTTATATAAAACTTATTCGTCACCTTTATATGTGAACAGGATCCTGCAACTTTTATTTGTTCGTTTGTTTGCTTGTTCTCATCTTGTTTTGACAGAGATGTTGACAATCGCGTAACAAAAATCCTTGGGTGCCCTTCAAGGCTATGCTATGTAAAACAGCCAGCAGTGGTGATCTCCTTACTTTATCAGCTGCAGCAGTTCTGTGGGGAAGTTTGGCATGTTGGATAAGGTTGCCTTTATGCCATATGCGTCTTTCATGGTGAAATTCAGACACAGTTCTTTTAATTCCAATCTCTGCTGACTCCATTTTACCTTCTTTTGGTGTTGCAGGAACTTAAAGCTGTGTTCTCTTTTCTTCAGACCTTTTACTTTTAATTTGCTCAGGAGCTGCAATATCCAAGCCCAGAACAGACCACCAGGCAGAGCAGACCGAAACCTCTAGCTTGTTCATTCTTTAGTCTGACACAAGGAAGAGAAGAAAATGGGAGAGCTCTGATAAGTACATTCACTTTCTCTCCGAAGGACACTTCCTGGCAAGCAGTGCTGTATCTAGGAGAAGGGAAGTGGGATGTGGGATGACATTGATAGCCTGCATTAAAATGTAGCAGGAGAAAGTCTTCTTTGTTAGCAGACTGCCAATGTTTGCACGGCTGAGCTGCATGAAAGATATTTCACCTACAGGTCTCACGCATCCAGAAACAGAGAGAGCATATGTAGTGCAAGACAGTTGTGTTCAGCTCTAGTGCGTTGGAAGCACATTTATCAGGAGTACTTGCCTGTTTGACAAGAGGAACGCTTCAGTGAATAAAACACCAGCCAAAACAAAGCCAGGTTAGAAACCTAGAGTACAAATCTCATTAGTGAGGTGTTTAAGGAATGAAGAATGACTATGTCTGAGACTGGTGATGCCCTTCTGGCCCAATAAGAAATGCACACATGATGCTAGAATATTTTTGAATTAGTTCCTACAATGAGATTAGGAAATTTCTTCTAAAAGGTACTATGTGAATAATCATATAATTATATTGCTGAGTGAGAGAAAGACTAAATACTTCTGTAAAAAAAGGAGCAATTTGAGTAAAATAAGCCCCATTGCCCTTACTACTATTTTTATGCATCATGTGATACCTTCTTACCTTTCCTTCTGAAAATAATTTTGAATAATACTTTACCCCTTGCAAGACATCTGTTATGAAAACACTCTCATTTTGAGACCTGAACTTGTACTTTTGTCAAAAAATAACTTCAGTGACAGGTTTGTTAAAGGCTAGTTTCCTGAAAAGCACACTGACCTGCTTTCATCAAACTGCTGTCCTTTAATTGGCTGCTACTGGTTTGGGCTCATCTGTATTGCCTTCTTTGTGCTTTCACATGAGATCTGCATGAGCCTTCATCGTATAGCATACCTCCTAGCTTTGATTATACTGGCTGCTGGGAGACTTTTAAGAGGAAGTTAGCTCTTCCTCCAAAATTTGTGGGCCTAATTGGAAAGAGCAGCTAAGGAAGCTGATGTAGGTTCAGATATTTGCTCCCAGGACTCTTTCTCCACTCTTGTGGAAGGAATCGTTAGTAAAAAATGTGAACGACAAGTATGCACAAGAAGCTGGAAAGGGACTATTTACAAGGACAGATAGTGATAGAAAAAGGGTAAATGGCATTAATCTGAAAGAGGAGAGATTTAGGTTAGACCTTAGCAAGTAGACCTTTTCTCAGAGGGTGATAAAACACTGGAACAGGCTGCCCAGAGAAGTTGTCAGTGCCCCATCACTGGAAGTGTTCAAGGCTAAGCTGGATTGGGCTTTGAATAACCTGGTCTAATGGATGGTGTCCCTGTCCATGCAAAGGGTTTGGAACTAGATGATCTTTAAGGTTTTTCCCAATCCAAACCACTCAGAGATTCCATGAAAATGCTTAGAGTGTTGGGAAAAAAAATATCGGTACACCAGCAATGTCGCCTTGTCAAGTGCGTTACAGAATTTCTTGGTGTCCTAGAGCCATGTTTTGATTCAAGTGTGCATCTGAATTTGTTCATTCCAGGGAGCAGCATTTGTCACGGAAGATCATCCATGCAGTAGGACAAACAAAGTATCTCTCTTATCAGCCAGTCACTAGGACTAGGATTTTTTGGAAAGCAACGCCAGAGAGTAGGTGCTGATCATACTATACAGGTGCAGCTGTGATTTATGCTGTGAAAGGACTCCTTTTCAGAATAAATCACCATTTGTTCTTAGTTAGAAAGGAATAAAATAGAAAGGGCAACAGGACATGGCACTAAATAAAATTCTGCATTCACCTCAGGCCAGTAAACAAACAAACAAGCAAAAAAAGTTCTTAACTGTGATGAATCTGGATTTTTGCACCAATTTCAGAATACTCTGGTGGGTGGGTGGGAAGATATTCCACTGAATGGCATTGGTCTTTCTTGAACCTGTCTTTCCCTTAACTAAGATGTTCCACTGAGCACTGTGAAGCATGGAATTCAATCAACCTCTTTAAAAGGGAACAAAATGGAGCGTGAAACAACCACGTAGAGTTAGCTTGTGATTTCAGCTTGAGAGAAAATTATAGGGGCGGTAATTTGTGTGGAAAAAAGAAAAAAAAAGCTGCCACTACAGGCAGAATTTAGCAGTCAGGAGGCACAGGGTACCCAAGCAGCCTGAGGGCATGGAGAATTAGGGAACATATTCCTTGGAGCTAAAATTACCACTCCATAACAATTTTCTGGGGCTCTATTCTCAGCTAGCCATTTTTCCAGAGGTGTAACAAATAAGCAATATTCACATCCACAGCTGCGTTTGTACCTGTTTATAGATGCATGTGGGCCACAGCAGCTGAAACTGTTTCTTTCTGGATATTACGTTAACCTTTTGCCTGAGAATGTAAGCTGTCTTGTCTTCCTTAAATTCAACCTGCTTTTCATTGAATTTGTGCATTATATTTAAAGTTGGGTTTATGGTGTTGTGTAATTTATTGTGGTACCACGTCCAATGAAACATCAAAGATCTGTGACTGTATATTTATTGATCTGTCTACTGTTCAGGTCTCAAATAGAATTAGGTCCCATGGCATTTCTAAATATTAGGCGAACCATCAAATTTAGATTTGCAGAACATTTTTAAAATGCTGTAATATGTTTACCAGCTCAAAGATCTCAATCCTTTTGGCAAGGCCACATCAACATCATAACAAATTCTGAAGAAAAAAAAAAGGGAAGAATGTATTTTTCGTGCTGATGAAATACAAAAAGGGTAAAAGTAACCTTCTTGCAGACAAAAAATGACCCTGAAAAATTATTAGTGAAAGAAAAAATTACATATAGATTTTAAGCATCCACCATTGATCAGCATTATCATAAACTGTTAGGTTAACATTATCACTGGGTAGTGACATCACTAATTCATCTCCACACTTTAGTTTTGTCACAGGTTCATTTTTTTGCTAAAGAATGTGGAGGATCACAATGTTGTACAAAGAGAGAAGTAGAAAATCCAAGCCAAACCTAAAAAAGGCCGCAGTCAGTGCCCAGAGGAAAAATGAATTAAATCCATTTACTTTTTTGAAATAGGAAACAGGCCTGTAACATCGAAATATATTAATTTTCTTTAGGGTGGGGGAAGGGAAAGAGATGCAAAGAAAATATTCATGAGCTCAATCACTCACAGACACATCCAGATTAAAAAAAGATAGATTTCTCTCGAGAGTTTTAATTAACAAGGCTCTGACATTTTGCCTTCAAATCAACAAGCTTAGGTTTTCATATTGAAGCCTGAGAACCTTTTTACATTTTCTCCCTGTTACAATCATTTGAAGGATCTACACTTTCTTCAAATGGTTCATGGAGGGGAAAAAAAGGGACTCTAATATAAAGGGGGGAAAGCACCTTATTAAACCTCCTACTTCACACATTAAGATAATAAATATCCCACGGAATGAGAAGACTGTTCTGGATTTTGGATTAGGCACTTGTACAGTGTCAGATTTCTGAAATGGAGTCTGCCAATGTAGGGGCCACACCAGGTCACTGCACTAGCACGTTCACGCCTAGAAGGATGCTTCAATCAAGCACAAGCCCAAATGACTAAAGGGAAAATTCTAAATTGATAGCTCTAAAGGTCATGAGGAACAAATTCAGGTTGGGAAGGAAAGTAATCAAAAAGGCTCAGTACAGAAACATTGTCATTCCTCAGCTTAATGAGTCCTGTACAAGAGTAAATGAGGGGAGAAGGATGAAAGTAATTGGTAGTTATGTGTTGAGCTCACTGTGGTTTCTGTGCCTCCTAGGATGGCGTTTGGTAGAACAAGTAGCTGTGATTTGGAGGAAGTTGTTATTGGTGATTTTCGTTTTGAGTAATCCTTCCCTGGGTTCAGCCACAGAACATGGCCTCTTTGGTGAGCTATAACATCAGTATGGTTTTACTCAAGTCAAAAAGAGGAACAGTGCCCATTTTCCATCCATTCCTCGTCACCCTCACTCCTTTTCTTTTGTTTGTTTGGGGTTTTTTTATTGCTTGGATTTTCATGTGCATTACAAAGTGTAAAAAATGCAAAAGAGGTTAGAAATAACCTCACATGAACCTCATACAGATAAGTAACAGTGACTTGTTACATTTTTTGGGCTTAGCCCTTTTCTATTTAGAAAGAGATAGTTTGTCCCTACATACAAATAAATACCTTCTAACCCTTCTCATATGGTTTGACATTATGCTATTCTTACTTTGTCAGACTGATCAAGACTGAATAAAATGAGGCAAGTGAACCACAAACTATTTTAGCTTCCTGAGAAAAGAAGAGCTATCAAACATTGAGGTGCATAGGTATTTCTCTTTCCTCATGCTTCTGTTGACAGACGAAATTTATTTGGTTTAGCTATTTTCGTTTATTCAGAGAAGTGGCTAATGTAGAATGCAACAGCTGAGAAATGCTTCACAGCTCTGAAGTTCTTTTTAGAGGCAAATCTTCAAATAGTATAAGCTGGCAAAGCAATAACAAAATAGTGGAGCAAGACCAGCTTTTGCCAACAGAAAGGCCATTATTTCTACAGATAGAGAAGCCTTATAGTTGACTCAGGTTTTCCTGCCTGAAGGTGGTACCAGTTCTCTATACTCTGAAGTATTTTGTACTATATGGTGTGGGTTAATGACAGCACAGGGTGCAGAAAAGTTGCCTGGAAGCAACTGCAAGTCCCTGATGAGCTGTTTTGAGTGAACACTGTGCTTGCTTTCCAATCTAAGGGTCAGAAATTACAATTCAAATAATAAAAAGTGCTCACAATGGTGGGCACATCTGCCCTGTTTCTGAATTAAGCTCTTGTGCAGAGAAATATAGTTTTCTTTTGCCTTAATTACAAGTTGCACCATCTTCTTTCTGAGCAGGTACACACAGATGAGCCTTCTCCAATGGCATCATAAATTTTTTGACATGTAAAAATGACCTTTAAAAGTGAAAAAAAAAAAAAGAAAAAGAGAGAAACCTGACAAGCCCTGCAAGCTGCACACCATTTACACAAGAACTCTGTAGAATTTACTCTACCTGTGCCATCTGCTTGTGCAGGTATCTAGAGGGCTGTGTTCGTCGAAGAAAGGGCAGAGTTGACAGAAAATGGCTTTCGTCATTTCAGAAGAAGATTCATAGAAAATAGTTGGGACTTTTTCAATCCTAAGTCACACATGTTTTCTTCTTCGATAAGGTCAGAATAATACCTAATGGAAAAAAGAAGTGGCATTTTGTGAGATCCCAGTACTGGAAAAGTCCCACTCCGTGTCAATTTACAATGACAATTCAAACACTACTGTGAAGCCTGGTTATTGAAATAGTTCAGTGCTAGCTCATCAAAAGAAATTCAGTTGACAAGGCTTTTAGTTATTGTCCTGAATTCCACAAAAAATACTCAGACATGCTTGGTTACCCTGACGAAAACATTGCCATTACAATGTCCAAAGTGAAAAGGGGCAAAACAACATTTTTGAACATTATCAGCTTAGACATTTTGACACTTTTGAAACAGAGTGATGCATCCATGGGTGCTGAGAGAGCTGGTGGACACCATAGAGAGGCTCCTCATTATCATCTTTGAAAGGCTGTGGATATCAGGGGAGGTGCCTGAGGACTGAAAGGAAGCAAATGTCACCCCAGTCTTCAAAAAAAGGCAAGAAGGAGGACCCAGGAAACTACCAACCCATCAGCCTCACCTCAGTCCCTGGGAATGTGATGGAGTGCCTTATTCTGGAGGCCAAATCTATCCACAGGGATGACAAGAAGGTGATCAGGAGTAGTCAGCATGGATTCACTAAAGGCAAATCCTGCTTGACCAACCTGATTGTCTTCCACAATGAGACAACTACCTGGATGGATGGGGGGAGAGCAGTGGATGTTGTCTACTTCAGCTTCAGCAAGGTTTCAACAGTGTCTCACAACATCCTCATAGGTAACTCAGGAAGTGTGGGTTGGATGAGTGGACAGTGGGGTAGATTGAGAACTGGTTGAGGGACAGATCCCAGAAGGTCATAATCAGGGTCTAGTTGGAGGCCTGGCACAACTCATGGTGCTTCAGAAGCACTTAAGAATTATAGGCACAGGAGGAGAGTCCTCTGACTGAGCTGATTAGCTTGAAGACAGTGTTAGTTAAAACAGATAAAACACCAGACCCAACCTGCGCAACATGCTCAGTTTCCGGGCACTTCTTTGGTTTGGCACCCAAAAACCCCATCTGAATAACCTGAAGTAAAGGTCTTCCTCACCTCAGCTGTGTTAATATCCTTAGTGCATTCATTTCCTTCTTTCACTTTCTTAGCTGAGTTTTTTACTGTTACCTATCTGGTGTACATTTTCACAGCCCAGTCATTTAATCAGATCCCTCCCAAAACTCACTGTTATCCATGATGCAATGATCACAAACCATGGCTGAGTATCAACGCGTTTTCTTTTCATAACACTTCTAAGAGTGGGATTAAGCAAATGGGAAACAGAAAAGATAACACAAAGCTACAAAAACCTCTGTATTAATTCCTTCCTCAAGCCAGTTCCTTTCCCAGGACACCTTATTTTATCTGTGTGGGTTTTTATGATTAATTCTCTCCACATCACTCAAAATCTTTACTCATATTGAATGCAGGCTGAATATCTCACTGAGACTTAACAATATATAGTAGTAAGTCTGTAAACAGAGACAGCAGGAATTTTGAAATATCAGCAAGCTCACTGATTCCTAGGATTTTGTTGTTGCCCACAGATATGCCAAAACTGAAATTACTTTTTCAGACTAAAAAAGAGAAAACCATTATAATCAGAGTTTTCTGCTTTAGATGCTTATCATTCTAATACATCACAAGTGTCATGAAAGATATAACTCTGGAAGGCCAATCTCAACTTAATTTAAAGAGAAAGGATTTGAAACTTTTTTCCCAAGAAGTTTCTAGAGGATATCAGTTTCTAGAGGACATTAGCTCTGGACTTGAGCAAATCCAGAGTTCATTAAATAGAATAATTCAGCTCTGTTCTCAGTTCTTTTCTTTCTTGATTGATTTTTCAGCTGTGGTTATCCAGTCAAATTTTGGGTTGCAGAGCTTTTCTATGTGGCACATGATTGGGACTTTCATTTCTCCTCTTGTGAAGAATGAAGACCTCTTGTGAGCTGCTGATTGTTTAATTTCTGTGATTTTTTGTAGCTTCCCATGAACTGTCTGGTTCTGTCTCCCCTGGTGGGTGCTGGGCTGGATGAGGCTGGGAGGTCCTGGCATAGGGAATTCAGATTGTCCTGGATGAATGCATATGACTTTGAATTTTAAAGTGTATGTATGTTTTGAACATGGGCTGGACCACCCTGATATGCTGAATACATTAAAAAGAAAAGGTCTGGCTTTTGTTTTATGGAGTGTCAGCCAGATAGATAGTGAAGGAGCAGTAGGTATGTGTCACGATCCGGTTACTGAAGTTCTTAGAAATGCCTCTGCCCAAATTAAGGTGCAAACGAGACCATAGGCTGGTGGCAATAGTATAGGTGTTATTTGATAGTAAATATGAGAGAGAGAGAGAGAGAGAAGGAAAGAAATAGAAAATGGGGGGGGG
>VZRR01007357.1:232860-293583 GCA_013398015.1 Oreocharis arfaki | reverse complement strand
AGTAAAGGATACACTATCTTTGATAACACCATGGAGGAAAGAAAAGGAACAACCCAAGGATATGAAACAAGGATGTATTGACCGCAGCACAAAAGAAATATAGTTTAGGAATTGCTGAAATAATAAGATAGTTCAGCAGCATGAAAGAAGTATAGTTTAGGAACTGCTGAAACAGTAAGTTAGTTCAGAAAGATTGCTACATTATGCTGAACAAAGGAGATGTGAGATGCTGAAATATGGTGAATAGCAGTCACAGCAAGTGTCCAACCAGAAGTTCAGACGCAGCATGCGAACAGTAGCAAGCATCCAATCATTATACTTCTTTTGACCGCACGATGTTCAAATCATCACATATACAGAACTAAAAATGCTATATGGATGCATATTCTGTAATAATAAACGGCTTCATGGGATCATATTGATTGCTGTGTGTTGTCCTGTTATTTCACCTCCGCAAATGTCTCACAGCACACTCTGGGTTTGTTGCAACGTGTGCAGTCCTGTGGTGCAAGGCTTCAGGAATGACTTGGGGGGGGTTTACTTAGGGGGGCCTTTGATGGATTAAGGCACCCCCTCAGCTGCCTTGTGGATGTGGCCTTCCCAGGGTCAGGAGTTCCATAGCCAGTTTATGTAAGGGAGGATGGGTGTTCCCTGTCCCTGAGCAGAGGTTACAACACACCAAAACTTCTTCCCCACACCTCAGCTTGGTGGGGGGAATCTGTGCAAACCTGCTCCCAGCAAATGGGTCTCTGGGCTATGGCCTCCCCCACCCCGAAGCAAGCCAGAGATGATTCTTAGTACGGCTGCTGGGTTTGGCTCACATTCTTTTCCTTGTCTACTTGTTTGTTTCAGCTGATTGAAGAATGGGTTTTCCCTTCATCTAATCTCAGCAGTTTGACTTTCAGTCCAAGGTTCCAGTCAGGCATTCTTTAGGGAGGGGTGGTCTTCTTTATACAGTTTTTACTATAATGGGCAAAACTTTATATCGATGTTTGAGGCATGAACTATTTCAGTGTCTGACAATATGTACCACACCAAGACTCCCCATCCTCCTCTTCACAGCAATCATAACTGGTCAATGGGAAAACTAAACATTCCTCTGATATTATCACATTAAGTGTTCCAGAGTTCAATAACTTAACTTGATTGCTGGCATGAGAGCAGTTGTGGAAATGATGTGGTAGTCAGGAATGACATCAGTGGTAGAGAGGAATCTTTTCATTCCAAGCCTTGAGCAAACCTGAGTAGATAGTTTTGTCAGGTGTGCCCAGGAATATCGTGCTGAGTCAGAGCACAAAGCCTCTTGTGAAAGTTGAGTCTTTCTGCAAATGGCTTGACTTGCTCTCACCTAAACCTGTTATTGGACTCTGGAAGGTGCAGTCCAAGGTCCGGGGCATCTACAGTTGGACTCAATGAGCCTAAAGGTCTTTTCCAACATAGCTGGTTCTATTGCTCTACAATATCCTCGTACAAATGCCATCAGAGCCAACAGGATTAAGGCTGTATTTGACCTGTTATTCACACACAAGGAAGAAGTGATGGCAAATGTGGCTGTAGATAACAGTTTGGGTTGCAGTGACCATGAAATTATTAACTTCAGGATCCAGATGATGTCTGGGAATAATAACTGCAGAGTTGGGAGTCTGAACTTGCAAACTGGATTTTTTAGAGAATTTCTAAGTAGAATTCCCTGGAAAGGAGACATGAAGGAGATAGGTGCCTTGGCCATTTGGGATTGTTTCATAAAGAAATTTACTGAGAGCTCAGGAAAAAAACTATTCTGTTAGACAGAAACACTGGGAATATTGTGAAAAGTCCAATTGTCTGAGTACAGAGCCCCTCGGTGATATAATATCCAAAAAAGAATCGTACAAGAAGTGGAAATGAGCATGAGGAAAAGGGAGGATGTAAAAGCATTGTTCCAGCACTCGTGGACAACATCAGAAGTGACAGTGCTCATATTAAGGTAAAAATAGGGCTGTATTGTGTAACAGGAAAAGATTTCACAAGATTGCTCAGAACAAAAGGTTGCGGAAGATTGACAAATGGGAAAAAAACAGCCTCTTAGTGGCTGATACAGAAATTATTGCAGCCATAGCCTGCTCCCAAACGTCTCAAATACCAGCCCAGTCAGGGAAACAGAGGTGTGGTGGGACTTGATGAGGCTGACAGTTGGTCTGAAAGCTTCACAGAGTTTGACTTAAAAACAGTCAAAATCTACCCGTGAGAAACTGCAGTCAAGTGAAAGCTGCAGTGATAGTTAAAAGGATAATCAATGAAAGAAGATGTTCTGGACACAAGGAGATGTTCTTGTTATGGAATATCAAGAATGTACAGGAAGGGACTTGCATATAATATATAACTAATTGCTTTTATGGCTAATTGTATTGCTGTTTGAATGGTCATTGTTTTTTAGACAGCCCTGTCATTGTTTGCTAAGCAGCCAAGCATAATAAGCCCCAGTAATTGTGAAGAGGTATAAGAGCAGTAGCAGAGAATAATATAAATCTTTTTGCTTCTTATAGCTTTAGATTACAGTAAGTGTGTATCATGTGTCCATCTCTACCACAACACATAGGGGCAACCGGTAGTGGAGGGCAACATCCTCAGTAACTGTTTAAGGAAGATGGATGCATTCAAATCCATGGGGCCAAGTGGAATCCATCCAAGGGTGTTGAAAGAGATGACTGGTACACCGCCTACCACCCCTGAAAAAAATGGGTATTGGGGGAGGTCTCTGATGATTGGAAAAAAGGTAACAATATGCCCATCTTTAAGAAAAATGAGAATCCAGGAAACTACAGACTCATCGGCCTTACCTGCAGCCCCACAAACATACAGAGGACAAAAAGGCAATCAGAAATGGTCAGGGTGGGTTTACCTAAAGTAAATTATGGTTGGTCAGCTCAGCTTCTACAGTGAAATGGCTGTCTCTGTGGGCATGGAGAGAGCTGTGCCTGTCATACAGCTCAAATATCATAACATTTCTGACATCAACAAGAGCCTCCTAAGCAGGAAGCAGTAATCTTGGGCTGCACACAGTGCTAGATGGGCTGGAAATTTGGCCGGACCAATTTGTTGCCCAAGAGGGCAACATCCATTTTGTGGCTGGTGACTAGAAATATACTTCAGATATCAAAACTGAGGGCAGTGTTGTTCACATTATTTGTTGACGATATATTCAATGATACAGAAAGGAGGTCCCAGAAAACGGCATCCTTAGTGAGAAGGAGTGGCTGACAGCCCAAAGCCGAGAGCTTCATTCCAGAGGAAACTTGAAAGGCAGCGGAACCTCACAAACCCATGTTGACATTTTGTGATTAGACTCGTATGTTGATTTTTGTAATGTTAGGAACCTGTTGCTATTATTTGAATATTGCTGGAATCTGCTACCAGCTTTAATATTAGTGATCATTTCGTTTATTGGTCTTTTTTTTCAGTATAGATTTGACTTATTAAAAAAATGTAACTCTTTAACCATTTTTTGACCAAAATTAGACAGTCCTTCCTGAGTTTTCATGTATTTGGGTTTGTATCAAAAAGTGCTTTATGAGTATGTTTTTTCTCGCTTGTAGTACCATAGTGAAATACAGCATTTTTAGATTCTACACATCAAGCTTGCTCTTTTCAGAAGCACCCAGTTTGGTCCATCTCCTCATGTAGCTGTCTATTGCCACATGTCTAATTGGCTGCCAGTTTGTCTAGGTGAACTTTTACAATGTCAAGCTAATTTTCAAAAATGTGTGTTTCCTTTAGCAGTGTGTCTGCAGCCTTGAGAGAGTGGACTGAATCCTGTATCAGCTGCCAGTGTTTTTCTGCATAAAAGGATAATCAGCAAGTCCAGTAGTTTGAATGGATTGCTTTCCTGACCGTGTTAACTTGCCCTGTGGCTTGAAGCCAGCAAAGCATTTAAGCATGAATACAAATTTAAATGTATAAGAAGACTCATTCAGTAAGAGCTATAGTCACATATTTATACATTTTTTCTTTATGACTTTGAGTATGTTCTGTCAGCAGAGAAACAAGTCTAGGATTAAAAGTAAACAAGAATATGGGAGACAAAAACATTATCAATCAAACACTGTACAGAGTTATAAAGTGTTTTGTTATCATTTGCGGACAGAGTTCCTGACTTTCTTTTAACACATCTGCATCTAAGAAGATGGAAATTTTCACTTTGAGAAGCGTACCTTGTCTGAGGCATTAATTTCAGTGTCAACATCAATTATTGGATGTTACTCAAAGTGTTTTTTAATCGCTGTTATCCTCTAATTAGATTTCTCAATTTTCTTTCTTGCTTTTCAGTTAGAAATTATAACGACAAACTCAGTGATTTTTCAATGGTATTGTCACAAATTTCTTGGATAACATTAGTCACAACCAAACTGTTAAGGAATTTCTTTCATGTCAGTTTCAATCAATTCCTTTTCACCTTTGTTACAGGATCAAACCCACCTCGCCTGAACCTCATTTTACAACAGCTGTAACTCATGACATTTTTACACTTCTGAGAGGAGCAGTCATTATTCCTCAGAGCTTTGTTTGCACTCTGGAAGAGTTTTCTCTTTTATATTTTTTTTTGTTATAAATGCCATTACTACTTCCTCGAGGTGGTGGTTCAAATATTGTAAAATATAGTTGCTCAGAGGACCACAGTTGCAGTAAAGAGGAATTCATCAGATCATGAAGTAAACTGGTATAAGGAAAAAAAATGTCATTATTCTTCTGTAATGGCATTCCATATTCCAGCAGAGAGACTACCATTTCTTTTTCATATTTGAAGTGTCTAAATCATGTGTGTGTCTGTGTGCATGCAGAGAAACACAGAGGACAGTGAGATTTAAAGCCGTAACGTACCCTTCTCATGATGTAAGCATTTATGTCATCCCTGAAAGTATTGTACTATTTCAAAATTATAAGAAAACACCCCAGGGAAAATCTTCACAGAAACCAAAACTTTCTGTGGATCTAAATAGCAGTAGAATATTTTCTTACGTAGAAGATTATGCTTTACATAAAATGTACAGAGAGCTATCGACAGTAGCATTGACTCACAGAAACTACATACAGTTTAAAGACATGAAAGAGATCAAAGAAGATTAGGAGATAACATGGACAGCCTTGTAGGGTAAGCACCTTTCTCCCCTTCTGAGTAGAAGAAAACTAGGAAATTCCCCTAAAATAACCTTCCACTGATCCCAGCATAACACTGGCAGCAACCCTGCAAAAATTATGTACTGTTATCAAAATGGTACCACTGTCCCTTTAGAATCTGCGTTTATAATGTCAAAATCTTGTTAAGAGCAAGAAAAAATATATTAAATATTCATCAATATTGACTAACCAAGACAATGAATTTGGCTACCTAGGCTGTTTGATACAGGAAAGCTTTATCAGTGGGACTTCAGTCGTATCTAGCAGAGCTCTTTGAAGTACTTTGAGCATCATAATGCATACGAAATATGTCCTTCTTGTGCCTTCAAGACAAAACCGAACTCTGCTTTTGCTGTTGCAGAAGAATGACACTGAGATGCAGAAAGCAAACTCAGGAGTTGTATCTCAAAAATACCTACCTAGGAAGATTCTCTCTTGGACACCAGTAGGAGTACAATGGGCATTATTATGTGCTTGAAACAGTATAAAAACCAAGGGAGGTAAAATTCTGCCTTACACACCAAATAATCTCAGAAAGGCCCAGGGCTCAACACATACCAAGATACCATCACATGAGGATGCCCTGCTTTACCTTTTACTGCAAAGTAGAGCAGGCTGGGAGGCCTGATCCTCTGGGGAATTCTTGTGGATTTTATAGCAAGTACTCAGGCCCAAGAAGCTCCCAGAAAGACTCATCAGTGAAAAGAGAGAATTCAATAAATATTGAAATATAAAACATTGTTAGGAGTTATATAAATTTGAATTCATACACACAATGTGTCTGCACCTCTTACTGAAAAACTGTGTTGTTTCCACATTTTTAGGAAGCAAGCTGAAAAAAACCCAGAGCATTCAGAGAAAAGCTGTGTCACTCTGTAACACGAAAGTCTGAAACCCTGCTCTATTTATTGTTTGAAGAAAGTGATTAGGTTATGCCCCAGACTCACCAAAAATGGCATGTTCAGCAGCAGAAGTTTCAAGGTAAAACACCCTAGGCAGGATGTGTCATGTTGTTACCAGAGGTCTAGCTGCTGGGTATCAGGAAATCTGGCAGATTTCTACTGCTCAAAGGGACGGGTGACACAGCTGTCTAGATGAATCAAATGGCAATATTAATTGCAGTGTTAGGATGCAGCCCTTCCTATCACTCTAGTTTTCAGGATACTACTATAGTGGGTATCACATTCCTCAGTTCCAGAATGTGTGTGCTTCACCTGTCTGTTCAAGAAGAGGTGCTGACCATTGTGTTCTCTTCCCTCGCGCGCTCACTGGACATACGACGTGAAAATAGCAGGACCGCAAACACACTGGGAGGTTATAAGTCTCATGACTTCTCTTGTCAGAGCACATTTTGTGTTTTCAGTGGTTTATATCTGTTTTCAACAGATACATACCATCTTCTCAAAGTCCTGGCACTTATTTTTACTAGTTAGAGGTGCAGCCTGGCTTCCAGAGCTGTTGAACAACATGTGTTTGTCAAATGACTGCTAGCACTGCAGGCAATTAAAATGAAGACCTGAAAAGTATTTCTAATTCATGCTGCTAGAGAGAGGCTAGAGATTTATGACAACAGAATGTGGCAGAAGATCTATTTAAGTTTTGTAGACACCTCAGCTGAAAAGAATATACGCATGGGTGCTCACTTCAAGGCATGGATTGATCTGTTTTGTGGCAGCATAACAAACCAGCACCTCTCTCAAGCTGTTATTTTGTTCTGATTTCTCAGCTTTTGATTTTTTTATTTCTTTCTGGGCATTTTTTCCCTTTTTTTTCCTTTTTTTTTCAATGCATAGCCCTAGTAGTTATGGTTGTAAAAGAAAATGTTCAATTTTTTGCCAATGCCAAGTTTGCTATGTGAGTTTTCAGGTATCTCAGAAGAACACTGACAAGCAAAGCTAAAGAGCCCAGGGAAACCAGAGGAGCCCACACCACCATTCCTTCACAGTTGGAACCATCTGTCTTGAAGGATGCCTTACTGGGACAAAAAAACCCCAAAGTGTATTCTGATTAACAGTTGAGACCATTCCTCTATTAACTCTTCCTTGACTTGACTTCTGGTTCACTGTGGATCATTTTAAATTGATTGAAGCCGAAGACAAAATTCTGTTCACTACTGAGCTGAGGTCTTATTATCTGGAAACAGGATAAATCTTTTATACTCTAGTGGTTACTGATTTCTTTTCTCTGTGACATCTTCACAGATTTTTTCTAGCAGTGTCTCAGAGCAGATGCAGATGTATTCATAACTCTTTCTTTTAAGATGTGACAGACTGAGATACATAAGTACTCTCCAGGTTCCCTGTTACATGGCCAAGCATTGAAGAGCAGCTGAGCCTGGATTTCAGAGACACTCCAAGCACCCCCAACAAACCCCAGAGCTGTCAGACCTGAGACCACCATGCTGAGAATGTAACCTCCAAGCAAAAGAAATGAGAAGCCTGGACAGGCCCAGGGCAAAACCATTGGCAATTCTCTCTAGTCTTACAAAAAAAGGTGGATTTCCTTGAAACACTTCTCCTTTGATGAATCAGCACTTTCTAGGGAAAATTCCTGACAAGCTCTCACCTCAGTCTTTGTTAGTGCTTCCAGGATCAGTTTTAATACCAAATAATACCACTAGAAAAGGAGTTTTCTCATTCCTGTTCTATCAGATTGTCTACTCCCATGGAAATTATCATTTAACAAACAAAATACACATCAGTCATGCATGAACCCAAGCCAGTAGGCTCTTTTTTGATTTAAAACTGCATTAGGTAACAATGTGTGATTATGTGGGAAATAGAAGTTGAATGGGTAAAACATAAGAATTATCATCCATTCTTCTTCCCCAGAATTTGATCTGTTGAGGAAATTATCTGTACTCTAACTTTAGTCTAGCTGTAAATCATATTTGGCTACTTCCAAGCATGTTCTTATTCGAGGCACACACAACGCAAAGAAACACACTTTTCTTTCATAATACTCATTTTGCCAAAATATGGCAGCATATTTTAATTCATGCTTTTAGCTCTCTTTTTTAGCCCTTGATGACTTGCTGAGTTCCAGTGACTGAGAAAAACCAATTAAATTGGAGATGAATGAATTTCCTCCTTCTGAAAGTTTTCCCGTTAAACTGTAGCCACAAAGTTGTTGAATAGGTACCTGAATTTCCACATTGAAAGTGAAGGATGAATTGTTATTCTGTTCAGCAAATCTAGGGCATTTGGTGCATTGGAAACCACTGTCGAGAGTTTGTGTTCAGGATGATGAAGTCGTAAGACATAAACATTACAATCTCAGTATTGCCATGCAAAGGTGAATTTAGGAGATGCTTATTTTGCTATGCCTGTCATGCTTTCCCTGGAGTATTTCGAAGAACATGTAAATAATGAGAAATATTAGCTTCTGCTCTGAATGGAAATTTTGAATTAAATCAGAAGAATAGAATCCTGGCTAAACCTCTTCTCAGTCAGGCTTTTTCCATCCCCGAGCTGCAGATGAAAGATGGAAAGTATTTAATGTAGCATTTCAAAAAACGCCTTATATACAAACACACATCCAGTGCTAACTGAAACTGGGCGTCCACTGAGATTTTTTTCTTTTCCCACCACAAAACACTATTAAACCATTGCCTAAAGTGAAAGATAATAAATATATGTACATCACCAAGAAACATTCCCATTAAAATGCGTGACTGGACTGTCAAATTCATTTAACACAAGGTTTTACTTAGCCGAGGCACAGCAGCCTTCTGAAAGATTTAGAGGGCTCAGGCCATTTTGGTGATGTATACACACATTGCTTCAGTGAAAGAATAACAAATAATATAACAGAGAACAACATTTTTATTTTCAGTGCATAAAATAAGGCGCTCCAGGAAAGCTCCCCTGCACAACATTCCCTTATGATTTATTTTGTTTTGTCTTCTGAAAAATCTTAGCGCTTAGCACAGGCAGGAAGAAGCCACTGAATTAAAGACCACTCACTCGAATAAGGCTGGTGTTTCCCATATTGCCTTTTTATGTCTTTCTTGTCAATTCATTCATCATTGTTAGGGGTATTTCCATCTTACTTTGTGGTTTTCAGCTTGTGATAGGTGGACGCCTGGGGTCCCTGTACTGCTTTCTGTGGCATCTCAGAAGTTACCCACCACAATGGGATTGATTTTTTTTTCCTTACTGTTTTTTGATTTATTTATATTTCTGCTGAAAATATACACATTTGACTACTTGACAGATGGCAACCAATTCCAGAGCTGAGGAAGCCAGGAAACTGAATGTATTCTGTATTTCAGGAAATAATAGAGCAACAAGAAGTCTGGCAGCCTTGGAATAACATACCTTGGAGAAGAAGGCTCTGTACAGATAAAATTGGCCTAAGCAAGTATATTTAGCTAAAGAGAGGGAGTCTGAGGGGAAGCCTTGTGCATTTGGCTCTTGCCATTTGCTGTGTCTGTAAAAAACTGCTAGACTTGACAGTCTTTGGGTGCAAGAATATAATTCATGTGAGGAAAATAAGTAACACTTTTCAATGAAGAATGGTCACAAGTGAACTAGAAAGACACTTTGAATACTGACAGAATTTTAACCTGGTCACATCAGAGGCACAGTGAATATTAACACCACTTGGGTGCAGGAGACAGCCTTAGACAGGCTGGCAGCAGCTTCGCCTGAGATGTGAGAATTTTTATTTAGGCATCAGTGGCAGTTCAGGACTCAGAAAAAGCCACACAGCCAGAAGAGAAAGGAAACAGAAGATCAGGCTGGAATCCAGCTGAACAGCTGAAGGATTCAGAAGCTACACCTTTGTCTTTTTTCAGGGTTCAGAAGTAGGTTTTTTCCTTTTGTATATTCTTCCTTTGATTTCCCTATGGGAAAAAAAGGTCATCAGTCTGCAAATAATCAGCTATTGAAAAGGAAAAATTTTTTTGCTTTTTCTTGGACATGTGCAGGGTTGTCAGTAAGCACACAAAACTGATTTTCACCCCCTTTCACTATTATTCCTGTAATAACTGATGGATATTTTGCATTTGCAACAATGTCTGTGAAAACACAGTCAGGCCCATATGGTTCTAAGTTATTTCAGTGGGTTCAAAGGGTCTTATGAAAAACAGTAACATTGTAATAATAGAATATGAGCTCTACTTAGTGTAATTCATCAGGGCTCAAATGAAATCATTGCAGCCATATGTATTTACTCTAGGGGATTTGGTGCAAACATACAGTTCTGACATCCTAACACAAAGGTTTTAGAGCTTTTCCTCTAATTTTATCTTTATTCTAAACTGAATACATTAATAATAATAATTATGAGTAATAATAATGATAAATTGTACACCAATTAAATGACAACTGTGCACTGCATTGCCGCCTCTCTTTACTAATTCTTAGTAGAACCCCAGCTGCAGAGTCAGTTCCTTGGCAATCAAGGAGACAATGTGGTGAAACTCCCAAATTCAAGGGTCTTTCTCCTTTATCAGCAGCGAGACACAGCACTCAATATGAGTGGCAGTTAAATATATCTGTGTCTCCAGGCACATTGAGGATGTTAGGAACAGGAAAATGAGACTTTAGACAGAATATTGAGGATAAAATGTTTTCTGTTTAGAACAGACATTATATGACGGTGTTGCCCAAGATGACTGGATTTAATGAAAAAGATGGAGAAATTTTGGGTTTCTGGAGCACCATTTTTTGCTTGGCCCTGAGTGTCCATGTACCCTTTGCAGACATGTCCATTAACCTGAGAAAGGCTTAAGACCTATATTTGTTTCTACTTTCTTCACAGAATCACAGAATGGGTAAAGTTGGTCACCTGGTCCAACATTCCTGCTGAAGCAGGGTCATCCTTGGACAGATCTCCCACAGCTGTGGTAGGAAGATGTTGTTGAATACATATCATATGTATATTAGCATTTGTTGAAAAATTTTTATTTTATCACAGTCTCAGAAAGGCTTATCATATTCTCTCTGCTGCCAGAAGGGAAAGAAGAGCACACAAGTATAAATATTTTATTCTTCTGGTGCAGCTGAAATTAAAATAAAACACAATGTGTTCTTTAAGTCGCCATCATTATGAAAACGTAGTCTGGGGTTTGGGGGAGGTTTTTTGTTTGGGCTTTGTTTTTCTTGATGTGGGCATTTTTTTTTGATATAGATATTCAATTTTTTACACCAAGAAAGGAAAAAGTTGGTTTGTTAAGAAAATGAGATACTTTCCTACAAAGCTGTGGCTTCAAATGCAAAGGATCATGAACTCATAAGTGGCTCTAAATAAAAGAATAAAGGGGGAAAAAATAAAAAATTATAAGCAAATAAACTTGTTAACTTTGGGATCTCACTGATGAAGTACTTGCATGAAGTTAGTCATGAGAGCCTCAGGTTCAAGTGGCAGGTCTGAATCAGATCCAGTGATGAACTAGCTACTCCACCAGAGAGGGTTTTTTTCCCAAAACAAATATATTTTGTCATAATGATCTTCTGAACTTTGCATTGTAGGGTGTCACTGGAATTCTACTGACCATCAGTGAGGTTTCCCCAGCCTGCCAAGTGTCACAAGGCTTATCAAGGAGTTGAGACAGGCTGCTGGGAGAATTTTATCAGGATCTTCACCAGAGATTTGCAGGGTTCATGTCACATGCTGTGTGATACTGTACCCAAAACATAACTGTGCCTACACTGTTTTCCTCAAATGGATCTTTAGCTTTCTTTCCAGACAGTCTCCCCTAGAAACTCAGACACCCTCTGTGAAAGAAATGCCCCCAAGGTTTTGTTCCTAAAGCTGCTTCAGAGGAAGGTTTCTGAAGCTACCACATCTCCTTATACCACCCTGAGGAACTGGGGCTCTGGGCAAGCATGTGCTAAATAGATTTGAACCCAACCAGCTGCTGAGCAGACACACTCTCCGTGTACTGTGTTGCAAGGAGCAGCACCAGCATCTCAGGCAGTGACAGAGGCCATGCCCTGCCTGTGCCTGCACCAGTGTCTCCCTTCCTGCCCCATAGAAGAAGTAAAGGTTCTCATGGTGTTCAGACTATGAGCCAAGTGAGACATCTAAAAGCCAGGGAAGAGGCATGACGCTCCTGATGTGGAAGCAGGGGATGGACTCACTATCGCATTCCTCACACAGGATCCTCCTCCCTGACATCCAGCACAGGGGACGGGTAACGTGAGTGCCTGTCACACCTGACCCAGGGGGGACAAATGTGGTGGCAAGCCTTCCAGAGAGTTATCCAGGATGCCATTTGTTATGTTCTTGCTGCTGGCAACCAAATTCATCAGGAACCTTGGTCACGTAAGTATCTTCTGCTCTTGCCACCTCTGCAGCTACACAGTTTCTCCAGTCCTGTTTACAAATTTCTGTGTTTTAAACCTCAAGGAAGAATCAGCTGACAGAAGACTGTACCAAAATTACAAAAGCAGAGGTCAAATAGGTATCTTGAATAACTGCTTTGTCAGCTGTGACACCTCCATATTTCCTTTCTTCACTAGAGAAAAGCCATTGAGCTCCAACACTTACAGCGGGGCTGATGTTTAGGAAACGTTCAGAAATGCCCCTTGGGCAGCGATCTCTGAAGTCACAGCCTGGAGCAGTCCTAAGGACTCTGTGCAAGCTCCCTATGCTCGCTTATTCATCATCTTCTTGTCTTACGTAAGTGCCCAGACTGGCCTCTCCAAATGACCCAAGACTGACCCTTGAAATATTCCTTATTTAGCCTTGCTGAAGTCTTTGCCTGACTGTAAAATGTTATAGGCTGATTCACTAATGCCCGTGAGATGCATTTTTATGGAAGGGATAACGGAGCTATGTAAGAGTTCTTGTCCCTTATTAGCTACTTTTACTCCCAGTCTCCAGCAGCTCAATTCTCCCCATAGCAGGAACTGTCAGAAGTTGATCAGGACATAACCTGCAGTGAGGTGGGTTTTTTCCCCAACTGCTGTATCAAAAAATGTGAGTGTGGTTAGATAGGACTTTTCCTTGCCCTCTCAGCTCAGCAGCTTCATCAGCTCAGACTGCAGAAGTATCTGCCACCAAGCAAAGGCTGGGCTGCAGCAAGGACATGCATTTCAGGTTCAGCCAAGACCAGAGAGTTTTTATCAGTTTGTGCAATAGTATTTTATGGTGGCTGTTGTTACCGCATCCTGTCCAGAGGCTTTTTTGCAGTGTTTCCTCCTGGACATTCTGGGGACAAGGCTGGGGCAGCCATCAATTCCTGCCTGGCCTCGGCCTCACTTTGGCATCAGCAGTGCTGAGGTAGTGGCTGTCATGCCTTGTGAGTTAAATTCAGATTTCCCAGCCCGTCACTCTTCTCAACAAAAAGGATGACCCTCACCCTCACAAAGCAGTTACAAAAATCCACTGCAACCTAATAGGATTGAACCCAGACCTAAACTAACAGAGAAAAAGCATGGGCAGGAAGCAAGATCACAGTGATAATTTGTCCAAAACATAAACCAAACAAACAAGATCATGGAGATTGCTGACCCCACTGAAACAGCATCAAAACACAAGGATGTTTTCAAGCGTGGGGAAAGACCTAAATGACATAAGAAGTCTCCTGGGCCTTACATCTTCTGCACCCACCAGGGTGACTCCAAAACAGGTAGGAACTGCTTCCATGCAGCTCCTTCAGTCCTCATAGCTCTCTGCCACTGTAAGCAGACAGCCCACCATGGAAGAGCCCTGATACATACCAAGGAACTGGAGCTAATGCTTGTGAGATATGGGAAATCAGGCACTGTATAGAACGAAAATATCCGTGCAATTCCATGGTTTCTATAGTGTTTCATGAAGGGATAATGATCCCAGACTAGCTGTCATCAGGAAATCCCGTGGAGATTGGAGAGCATTTGCTCCCCCCCACAACTAAGCTCCCTCGTTGAGTATCTGCACTGTCCATGTCATGGGCCAGTGGGTCCTGGTCAAGCAACACAGGGTATGAGCCCACACTGCAGTCTGAATTCTTGTCACCTAAAACCTCGTGTAAAATGACCAAATTAATTCCAGATGAACCATCAACTGCTCTTCAGCCTTGTCAGAGCTCCCTCCCTGCCTTGCCATGGATTTCAGTGGGGTTTGAAGCTGGAACAAGAAGAGAAATTACAGGTTGGACTGGCTTTGGTTTAACAGCCTAGCACTGAAACAAATCTCCAGAGCAGATTTTTATCCATTTTTGTATGTCAGGCTACCATGGGATGTTGTTTTCTTTGGTTTATTTCTTCATACTAAAATTCTAGACTTACACCACCAAATAAAATACATCTAGGAGTGCCTGAGAGTAATGTGAATAGAAGCAGCATAAGGAGGAGACAACTTCCAGAGAGTAACATAATGTGCTGATTTTGTCTGGGGTAGAGTTAATCTTCTGCACAGAGGCTGAAATGAGGCTGTGTTTTGGATTAGTGCTGAACACTGGGTTTATAATATAGTGATATTTTTGTTACTGATGAGCAGGGTTTACACAGAGACAAGGCCTTTTTTGCTGCTGGTACTGTCATGCTGGTGAAGAAGTTTGGGGTGCATAAGAGGCTGGGAAGAGACACAGCCAAAACAGGTGACCCAACTGACCAATGGGATATTCCAGACCATATGGCATCATGCTCATCATATAAAGTGGGGAGAAGAAGATGGAAGTGGGACATTTGGAGTGATGGCATTTGTATTCCCAAGTAAATGTGACATGTGACAAGGCCCTGCTCTCCTGGAGATGGCTGAACACCTGCCTGCCCAAGGGAAGCAGTGAATTCGTTCCTTGTTTGGCTTTGCTTCAGTGCATGACTTGCTTTTCTTATGAAAGTGTCTTTCTCTCAACCCCCAAGTTTTCTGGCTTTTGCCCTTCTGATTCTTTCCCCTATCTTACTCGTGGGGGAGTGAGTGGGTGGGTGCATGGTATTTGGTTGCTGGCTGAGGTTAAACCATGACACATGACTGCTTGAATATTTTTTTCTTCAGAGTTTTTATGAATCAATGATTTCATTATTTACTTCACATTTTAGAGTGGCTTTTTATGCTTGCTTATTGCATCCTTTTAATGGCCCCAGGATGACTCGCTGAAACTTCTGCTCAGAAATTTTGCTCTTAAGGGTTTGTCATTCACAGTTCAACAACAGTGACTTTAGTTACCTGCTGTAATGTTTTCTGATTCACAGCTAAATGCTTCTAAAAGGAGGGCCTAGATGAATCCACCCTGTGTAGCAGCACTTGAAACAAAGGTGAAAGACTCAGCAGCTCCAGTGACTGTGTTTATTTGGTTGCGTGCAATGCCCTCGGCAGAAGCCCTGTTTGGAGAACCCCAACAGCACAACTGCAAAGGCATAGAATCATAGAAGGGCTTGGGTTGGAAGGCACCTTAAAGATCACCTAGTTCCAAACCCCCTGCCATGGGCAGGGACACCTTCCACCAGACCAGGTTGCTTAAACCCCATCCACAACTTCTCTGGACAGCTTGTTCAGAGACAGCCCTGCCACCCTCACAGTGAAGAAGGCTTTCCTTAAATCTAATCTAAAACTCTCCTCTTTCAGTTTAAAATCTTTTCCCCTGTCCTATCACTATAAACCCCTGTAAAAAGTCTCTCATTGTGCTCGGGTACAAGCTGAGCGGTGGGGCTCTGCAGCCTGGATGGCCAGGGCTAGTGCTGGCCAGGACAGCAGCTGCCATTGCATGGCCAAGCCATGCGAGTGGTTGCTGGAACCTGCTTCCAGCTATGGAAAAACCCCTCCCAGAGCTGCCTTTCTTGAAGCTGCTTTAACAAGCAGATGTGCATCTCATGGAACTGCTGTTTTTTGGTGCTTTTCTTGCAACAGAAATATATACAAATGGTTCCAAAGGACAGACCAACCAAGCAGCTCCTGGAGAGGAGACATTGTTTCCTAGCACCTGGTTTCTCCACAAGATTCACATTTTGCTGGTGTTTTGGGGGAGTTAATTCTTCTAAGGCCCAACTCTCCCAGGCTAACCTGGGGTGCAGAGTGAATTTTAATGTTCCTGGTCAGACTTGCCTGAGGAAGGTGAAACATGGCATCTTTTTCTCCAGGCCTTTATATACACAGTTTAGCTAAAGGCAAAATCTCCCTTTCTCACCTTTCTTGCCTGTAGCTGTCTGAACTTGATATTATTTCATTTTTAGCAAAGATGTATATATTTATAGAGATAGCTAGCTAGATAGATAGATAAACTGTAAGCAGAAAGACCAAGATGATGGAAAACATAAGATCTATAGTATTTGTAGTCAGATAGCACATAGGCATCCAAAGACAAGTCATAAAACACTTGCCCAAGGCAAGCTCCTGTACCACTTGAGCTCTTTCCATTTCCATTTCTCTTTTGTACACAGGAATACTACACCTCTTGCCCAGGGCATTAGCCATGTTACTGTCATTATTGAGTGGGAACCACAAAGACACTTGAAAAAGATCTGTGTTCAAAAAAGAAAAATATGTCTTTTGTCTGATTCCTTGCTCCACAGGATGTGCAGCAACCACAGAGGAAGCAGTGAGTTGACTCCATTTGTCCTCACTCCCAGAGAGTATCTCTCACTCATCCATACTTTCCTGAGTCTTTGGTACCATGTAGTATGTCCCAGAAACATAGTTTTATGTCAGCAGGATAAATACCAGCCTAAAAAATCTTCACATCAGATGGGTTTTGCATCCTGTTTGATTCAAAGAGCATGGATGTATGAAACATTCAGGCACAAACTCAACTTCATGGGCAGGGGTAAGATTGAGTCAGCACTGAGTTCAAACAGTGTCAAAGTTTGAGTCACGTACGCCGCACAAACCTGCTCTTAATCAGAGGCTTCCTGCCCTTATGTTCATCCCCTTGTACTTAATAACATAGCAGCAGGAATATTTTACACAGCTGCAGCTCTCTCTTTTATTTGCATTTTGGGGATCATTAAGTGCTACCAAAAGCAGAAATATGGTCGCGTCCCTGTTTAACTCTTGAGGTGGGCACTGGAAATGCAAAATACTTTCACAGAAACCTGCCACGACTCACAGAGGGAACCCACCCACCCCGGCTGTGAGAGGAGCAGCCCAGCCCCCTGCTGAGTCACTGGCGGCTCACCTCTGATCAGAGGCTGCCAGCAGGGAAAAATGCCTCTCCTGCGCTCACTTTGCCCTTCTGGTGGGTGAATGAAAATCCTGCTTCCAGGATCATGGCTTTCTAGAGTGGCATTAAAGAGCCTTTACTGACACCAGCCTCCCTAAAGTGGACATGCCACCCCCCCTCCATCCCACTCTCCACGCACTGTGACGAGTATCCTGGACCATTGCTGCTGTCAGCACAGGTCTCACTAATGCTGGGAGTTGAACCTCGATGCAGAGCTCAGGTGCCACCTGCAATTTGTGAGTATTTGTCACTGAAATTGGTTTCACAAGGTCTTTTTTTTTTCATGTGTATTGCTCTGCATTTGCATATGATTGATGGCTTGCAAAAAAAAGATGGTAGGAAAAAAAAACACAGAAGCAAAGAAAATAAAATCAACCCCCTAAAGTTGCCAAAGTTACTTTTAAATTTCTGTAACACTGCATCCATGAGGGCGTTTAACCACAATGGTGACAAACTCAAAACCTCTACACTTGGAAAAGATTGATTCATTACTTATGGATTACTTTATCATTCAAGTATTTTTCTTTTTTTCTTTTGTTTTAGGGGGATTTTTGGTTTTCTTTCGAGTTTCTTTTTGTTGAGGATTGTGTTACAGCCTTTATATGGGTAGAAGCAACCCTTAAAACATACCTTACTACCTCTGCTTTTTTGTCTTTCTTCATATCATCTTGAGTTGCAATGGGTGCTGTAACAAGAGAAGAATTTTGCTTCTTCCGGTTTTTGAGCCGCAGTCAAATTGCTTTGGGTTGTTTACTTTTGTTTCTGTGTATAGCTACTGTTTTTTTCTTTTTTTCTTTTTTTTTTTTTTTTTTAAGTAGACTACCTACCTCTGTATCCAAAGCAACCAATCTCTGGTTAATCATTCTCTAGAAATTCACTGCAGAAGGTTTATTAGTTTTTCCAAGAACTCATGAAAGAAGCTTCTTAAAATTAAAGGAAAGATCCACCCTAAACTTATGAGCTAAGCAGCCCAAGGAGAGCCCACGACTAAACAACTTGAAGTGGGGTTTTAGGGAGGTTTGGTTTAGGCTTCCTCTTATGGGATGGAGGAGTAAGTACCCAAAACTGAATGTTAAAAAAAAGCAGTATCAATACTTGCTAGCATTGCTTTAGAATTTGACCAGCTGGCAGAAAATAGAGACTGAGAATAAATAGACAACTTACCCTAAGAAGAGGAGAGTGTCTTAAGATATTGGCTTTATTTAATATATTTAGAGTGCTCCAGAAAAATAAAAGGAGAGTTGTCACAGCAGCACAACAACCTTACAAGATTATTTAGGTTAATCATGCCGAAGTAGCTCTATTTAGTTTTTCACTCCAGCACAGAGAGCTCTCCACTACATGGCCCGCAGGAAGAGAAGGGCCAGATCGTAAGAACACCAGACAGTCTGGTCTCTGCAACAATTAGTATTCACATATTTGCTCTCAGAGGGCTGTCATTTGCCCAAAATTGAGCCACGCTGGTCCAAGAAAAACCACCTACCAACATAAGCTGTTATTACTGGTGGCAAAGTATAGGGCTTCTAGAACTCTAGGAAAGAGTATGTTAAAAATTAGAGTAGAGAAATGTTTTTTTCCTCTTCTCTCAGGAAAAAAATTTACAGCTCAAATTTTCCAGAATGCTGTTGCCTCAGGTACATAACCAGCCTGAAGAAATTCAGTTCAGAGATGTAGAGTTTGCCTAAGATAAAAACAGCTGTACACATCATTTGATAATTGGAAGCATGATAATTGCAAGTATTGCAAGTAATTACAGAACAGGTGTAATCGATTTCCCCAGTGTAACAGGGATGTGATACAATTATAGCAGAGGAAGGGAGAAAGCTCCTCTTGCTGATACAAGTTGCTTCTCTTCTGCTTAGTGTTGACTGTATAACAGTTGCTTTGGTTTTCCCCTGAAAGTTTCCTTATATTCCAATAGTTCAGAAGAGGCACTTAATCCAGCAGGAAAAATTTACATCTCACTCACCTTATGCATCATTAGAATCCCGAATGACTTCTTCTGAAAGCCTTTGCCCAAGGATTTTTGGAAGCTTAATTCTCCATTCTTCATTATTTTGCTAAGCAGTTCTGAAGAATTATAAGAGGTCAACCAGGCATAAATTTCATGGAAATCTTGCTGATATCCTCCGAGATATCATGGTCTTTAGTAGTTTTATTCTTAATTATAATTTCTCCTCATTTACTTGGTCCTAACGGAAGACTCCCCGACACATTATTCCTAGTATATTTTGAAAGGAAACATGATTCCCTTGCCCTTTCTGCTGCTGTTAGCTTATTTAATGACCATTTCCTTGCTCACTAAGACAGCTGCACAATCTGACAGACCTCAACCTTCACAAAATAAATAATTCTTTGCATTTAAGTCAGAATTTCAACTGTGGCTTATTCCAGATTTAATTACTCCTTCAATTTGTAAAGCTAGGGAGATATTGTTCTATGTTTATTATAATTCATTAGAACTAATTGCAGAAGCCTGTTTTCCCCCACTGCCGAACTAAACCTGAGTCTGAACTTCCCTCTGCTCCCTTTCAAAGCCATTTTCTTTTAGAGCCTCTCTGAGCTCAATCACTGCAAAGTCCATTGTTCCTATTCACTTCACTGGAGTTTATTCCACTCTTGACTGGGAGCAGGTGAAGAACAAACACTACCATGACAGGCACTGATCTGTCGCTCAGGTCACCAAAAAAGCTGATCCTGAGACAACTTAAGACTGATGCAGACTTGATGGATGTAGGATGGGTGAAAAGCAAACCACGTCCTGTCTGATGGCAGCAAATGGGGGCAGAGAGTACTGCCTGCTCTCAGCACACCTGGGTCAAGCTTGCTCTCCAAGGCCACCTGCTCCTGAGGATCGGGTTCAAGCACACACCACCTGCTGGTTACAGCATTCTCCTGGGTTCTGCTCCTGCATGCTGACATATGAGTTCTCATAGGACAACTTGGTTCAGGGAAGTTTAAACCACTGCTGAATAACACAATTCTTCTTACTCACAGCAGCACATCTGCAGTTCAGGCCTCTTCCTGGCTTTGTTTTTTTTGCACCTTGTTTACTACAAAATGAAGCGGGTTGTTAGGAGGTTTTGTTTTCGTATTTCCTTGACATTCTCCTTGTCGGTGCTCTTTAGGTGTGCACATACCTTCATTTTAATTTTTTCTTGACAACCACAAGCCCTGAACAGATGCCTACAAATTAAAAATTAGCTTGACTACTTTTTTGGTTGCAACAAAGTGCATATTCAGAACAGTGTGAACTTGTCTTCTCCCTTACTCTGGTTTTCATATTACGTATTTCAGCTCTACTGAGAATATCACTATATTCTGTAAAGATGCTGAAAACAGTAACAGTAAACAAATCATTTCCCTGAGATTTTTGTTTGTGCAATGAATCTTACCTGGTTCCTAATTGCTCTACTTCATGCAATCAGCCAACTGAAGAAGCTGTTTAATAAAATTGCCATTAGTGTCTGAAGGCATAATAAAGGCTATCACTACCAGTTTACACTTTTAGTGTTCCTAGCTTTTTCTCTTGTTTTAGTGCCATATTTCTACAGCTGCTTGATGCAATGAAAAACATTTCTGCTATTCAGCAAGGATCACCACAACAGCCATCATTCACCTCAGCAAAGCCAGGCATATATTGTGTGGCGAAGGGTATAAATCAGCCCAAAAGGCCTGCCCAGCTATCCAAGCCCGGGCAAGTCATCCCACTCCGAGGCTGTCAAGGAAACCAAAATCATGGAGGTTTGTTTGAGCTCAAAATAGCCCTGAGGAGATGGTGATGGTTGCTTCTCAGAACTCAGAACAGTGGAGTCACTGCTAGATCTCAAAACACAGGAGGACTACAGAGACAGCTCTGCTGCTCTTTCCACACCTCTGGTTTGGCACAGGGAAGTTGCAGTACCCTCCACATGATGCTGGGACAAAATGTACGTTCATAAGCATGGAGCAATCAGTGCCAGCTTGTGACTGCTGAAAAATGGTGACAGCTCCATACTTCCAGAGCTTTGTTAGTATAGTATATTAAAATAACACCTATTTCTCTAGATAGCTTTTCCTAAAGCAGAACACAGGCATCCACTCCCGTACCTATACAGCACAGGTTCTCTTTGAGACAAAATATGTCTTTTATTTTGTACAACACAGAGCAGTTAAATTACCTGCAGCCTTGTCCATGGCTGATTCCAGGCCGCCTGGGCTAGAGGAGAGCTGATAGAATTTCTTTGAGCTTGGATGGAAAGCACTACTACCCTGACCAGCAGCAATTTCCCCATAGGTTGCCCAGCCACTGGTGGCTTCTCGAGGCAGGACACAACAGAGATCCACAAGATTTCCCTATTGCCCACATAATGACCAAATCCCTCTAGCTGGGAGTCACTATTGTCAAAGAAAAATGAGCCAATAAAGTTTTCATCTTGCCTTTCAAAACACTGTTGATTAAGCAATACCTTATAAAGTAGTAGGATCTGGGTAACACAATTCATGACGAATTGAGATAGCTGAGCTTCATTTGAAATTATCTCGTTTCTAGACAATCAGGTTTTTGATTACAGCTATGCCTGAAGCTGTCCATTCTCTTTCCTCTGAATGCTTGGCCACTTAAAACAATCATTTACTCTTGATCATGTTTCTGTTGCTGAACAAACACCAGTGTGGTGTTTAATTTATGAGAAAAAATGCTGCAGGATGTGAAGATGCATGAAATGGGAACATGAAAATCAACAAGATATCATTTCCCCAATAATACATAGTCCTGCAGGTAAAAACTTGCATCAATTAGGCCCAAAATTTAGCTGCACTAACTTGTCTCAGCACCATTTCATAACTCTGGATCACAAAAAATTAACAGGAAGACTGGTTTTAGTGGTGTTTCCTATTCCACAATTAAAATACATTTTCCCTTTCTGTGTTCCAGACCACTAACAGTCTTTTTGATGTTATACGAAATTCTTCTGCAAGTCCATGAAATAAAAACTCAAAATTAGATCTTCTAGAATGTTACAAAATTGTAGCTCCTTGACTCTTCCTATAAGAACCCTGCTCATCCTCTGGTTAAGCCCTTAGTAAAACACTAGTAAACTATGCATATATGCAAAGCATTGAACACATATATGTAGAAGTGGTCAAAATCTTCTAAAAGGAGCAAGAGGAGAACTCTGTGGAAATTTACAAGATTGAAGGGGATTCAAGTGTAACAAAATTTGAGGGGTATGCTGGATTTTTATACTAAGGTTTGCATCTGTACCTTGAAAGTGGAAGTAATGCATGACAAAGGAAGTTAAATTCAGTTGAGGACCCCAGGATATGCTGTTCCATTTGCAGCTTAGCTTTAGCAGCTCCACAACACAAATAACCTTTCTTCTGCAAAAGGAAAGGCTGAAACAAAAGGCAGAGCCTTTTTCTCTTCTTTTCCCAAATGCCAGTTACTGACTTTAAACAAACAATACCAGTCAGAGAGGAGTTGGTCCATGTGCAATTTTCTTATGTTATATGTAGTGGCTATACTTTCTCAATACTATGGCTGCAAATACTGCCTTGACAAAAGAACCCACCCTGGACCCTTCTTAGAAATATTGTGTGAAAAACAAAGAAAATATTGTGTGAAAAACAAACTAGGGTTTCAGAAGGGCATTAGGATTCAGACACAAATTTCCATGACCAGACCTGGGAGTAGTGGAGGCTGGAAAGAAGTATCTGTTTCATTTTCATGCTTTCAGAATAAATTGGAAGTGCTAATAAGGTGATGATATAACTGAAATTCTGTGTCTGTCATTGTCTCCTCTGGCTACTCATCCTTCCTCCAGACAACATATACGTTTTCTTTCTCTCCTATGATTGTCATTTAAAATAATACAAATTGAGAGTTTGTTTCTTGTGCTTTATTACCACTAGCATCAAATTACTTGGCCTAAGCAGTTCTTTTAAAATCCTTGTTTCCTGCATTCAGATTACCTTATTTTTCTTTCTTTTTTAAGTATTATCCTACAGTTTCAATTTTGCATTCAAGCCTGCTTCTAAGTACATTTCATCAGACTGCTCAAACAGATTTGCCTCTTAAACCAAATAGGAAGATATATTAATACTTGGGCAATACAGTGCCATTTCATCTAATATGTAAGCTTGTTCAGATTGATTTCCCAAGCTAAGAAAGTAGATGTTCAGAAACTGGTAACAGTGAGGCAGAGGTGCAGCAGAAAAGATGTGGCAGCCAGGGCCCTCACAAGTGGCGTGCCAGTGTGAGATGCTAAAGTGGTGTATGAAGAAACTCTGTGAAGCACAAGCTGCAGGAAAAGGCAGCCCCATGGGAGCTTGGCAAAGTCTGGAGTGGGACAGGGAAAGGGCTGGGAAAGAGAGATGTGGAAGATGAGCAAAGCCAAATCCATGGAAGATTTTAAAACTGGGAAACTCTCTTAGATTTGCACTGTTAATAAGCAGCATGGGAAGCATTCATGACACCAGCTGCTAGACACTTACCTGAAGTGCTCAGAAAGTTGGTTTCCCTAATCTTTTTCTGGGTAAGGAAAAAAAGGCTTCCCCAGAGAAAAAGGGACCCCACGTAGGCACGGAAGTCTCTGCTGTGCCCTAAGAAAGAGCCTGTTTCCCTCCTTCTGTTGCCTGAAGTGTCCAGAGACAACTCATCTCCAAAGTGGAGCACCCAGGTAAGGCACTCAAAGTTAGGGCAGAGAAATTCCCTCGAATTCCTATTCGCATAGTCTCGAATAACTGAACATCTAAAGAGCTGGGTCTCACAGACTGCTGCAGAAAGAGGGGTATCTTCAACAGAAAGATCAAACAGTGCCACAATGTGGAAATGTCACATTGACTCTAAATCTATCTTGTTTTGAGTCTATTTACTTTAATAGTCTCCAGTCCATGGCTCACAATGTAATGTCCACTCCCAGAGCAGGCTCAGACCAAAGATCCCACTCTGGCATGGTTCAGACCTTGCTTCAATACACGTTGCTACAAGGGTTTTTTTCCACGGGAGGTGTCCTATTTTTCTGGCTGAATTTCACAATGAAGAGTACATTTTTCTGAAAATTTGATAGTATGAACTACCTTGTCAAAAAATTTATTTCAAATTTCTGAATTTTAATAGATTTCATTCATTGAATATTTAATTAGTTTCTTTTCTGATTTTGGGGGGGTTTAGCAAACATCAGAGCATTTTTTATTTAGACAAAGATAAGGAAATGTAGTTTGACATCTTCTCCCCCCACACACCTTTTCTCTTACAGTTTGAAGGTTTTTCAATGGAAGTAAATGAGAAATAATCCTGTAATTTTCAGCAATATGTTTCTGTAACTGATTTTCTGTAACTGATAGGAAACAGGTTGGAAGTAAGTGTGGGAAAAATGAAAGAAGAAAATAGCATGAGGTTGTTCCCTTTATCAGGAACCAACACTGATACGAGCTGATGCTTCTTTCCTTCCAGCTCATACTCTGTCAAATTTTGTCTGACCTTGTACCATTATTAAAGCCCCCTCTGGAGCAAATACTGGGTTGACCTGCATGAAGAACTTTAGACAATTGCCGCTTTTCATGACACTGACGTATCTGGTTGAAAGCTCAAAGAGATCTGTAAGACTTCTTCAAATAAAGTCAGTAGATTTTGCATCAGGCCCAAAATGTTGTTCTAGTTCAAAACAAATGACTGAAAATAGCCCCAAGAGCATCTGTGTTTTTTGCCTGTCAATGATTCCCACATGAAATATGCTCAAATTACAAGTAAAACAATATAGCCCTTTCTTCCTTTCTGACATAAGATCTCTGCCTGTCATCTGAAGTAATTTTATGTACTTTCTATAACCATTCTGAAAGTTTAGGAGATCAAATTGGGTCATGCTGGTAAAAACGTGAAGTTTCATCACCAGCATGGTATTTCTGCAATATTCAGCTCCTGAAGAAAGGAAAGGAAGAAGTACATATTACAGTCCTCCCTTTCATCTGTTGCCATGAAATCTCTGCATTAATGACTGAACAGGTGATTGTGAGTGTCTTACATCCTACACAGACTCCTGGGAAGTGTAAGACCGACAGAGATGCGGAGGCCTGCAGTGGGTGCAGTAAATAGTACCCACCAAACCTAGCTCTGTCTCCTGGCCTAGGAGCAGTGAAATAAGATATGATAAGATGACCTATTCCATCACTATGTTTGTGCTTGCAAAATAAAGGCCCTGCAAACTGCAGCAGCAACCTGTGAGGCACTGTGAGTTTAGTCCTTTCAGCAAAGATTTACCAGAATGCCAAACATCGAGTGACTCGGGGAAATCAGAACTGGTGATGGTAAATGAAAATTAAAGAGGAGATGGAAAGAAATGCTGTAACGGAGAAGCAGAGTTCAAAGAAAAAACTAGCCCATGATTAATAAATACTGCTGGTTTCAGTTGTCAGCACATACTACACGAAAATCTCTCTTTAGCAAAGAATTATGAGCAGCTGTAATTGAAGTAATGTCTTTGCCAGGCTGATGGCCTTGGAAGGGTGCTCTCCTAGGAAATAGCATATATTAGCAGAGATTTTATTTTGAAAGAGCATAAAGAGTAAACCTTTTTTCTCCCCTCTTATGTTCTTGCTACCTACCGACAAAGATTTCCACAGGATTATAAATTTTATCCTAAGAGAGCTTTAGAAAGAGCTTGTGGCAGCCCGTGTGTGACCAGCTTTTGATGTCTAAAGGTTACACAAAAAATACCAGTGAAAGATGTCTGTAAAGACAGCTTCAATCAATAACATTACCATGATTGACTTTCACTTGCCTTTGATCCTGTGTATAAGTAGCCTATACCCATTCACCCAGGGTCTTGTGAGAAACACCAAGTGCTGCAACCTCTTCTCCCTATGGTTATTGTTATACTGCAGATTTGATACCTCAAGTAGTCAGCATGGCCAGCATTCTGTGTTTTGCCAGGCAGTGAGATGATGCATTCCTCTCTCCCAGGGCTGAGCAGCAGGTTCCTAACCTCACGCTGCTGGAGGATATACTGAAACAAAAGGCTTTTCTGTCTTTGCTGACTTTCCTGTATTGCAGGTAACTCACTGGAGGAAAGAAGAAAGGGATGTGGAATTAAGCATGTAGGCTGAATGGACAGCAATTTTTGTATCTGATAAACCTTTATCTTTGGTAAGTGCAGATATTTTTAATCCTGGAGTTCAAAACAGACCTAGAACTTTCATAGATTAAAGCAATCAATTAAAATAGACATGCAGTACGTAACATATTTCCTTTTGCCTCAGATGAGAGGTCTTAGTCTATCCTTTGTACAGTGCTCAGGGCACTTCAGGGTCTTTGAAAGTTCTCCATCAATCTTCTCTGACAGGTCCCATGACTGCTGGTGAATCATCCTTGTTAGATAAGGCCAGAATCTTTATATGAATTTTAATTGTTGCTTTTGGCATTTAGGCATTGCACAAATACCTTAATCAGGAATACAGTCAGGCTACCTGCATGCTGGGGTACCAAACCCATTGTGTTAGGTCACAGACATTTTCATTTACCCTTCCAGGATTCTGGATTTTTTTTCCACTTAAATTATATTTCCATACCTTCTCTCCAGATAGTTCTGATCACTCACCCATCCTTCTTCACTACTCCCTGCCCCACTGTCAGGGACAAACTGAAGTTCTCCCAGGCAGAAGTAGAGTGCCAAGTGTTACAGTGGTAAGAAAGGCAGTTTTCTGAGGAGTTCGCACTGTGATCATGCACAGTGCAAAGGTACGTTTTGTGGCAACTCATCCACTTCGTTGTAAACTAATGCACAAGCCTGGCTTGAAGTAGCTTTCATTTGTTCTTTTTCAGTCTGCAGAAAAAATATGAAAAAAATTGAGCGAAGTATTCATAGGTGTTCATTTTGATTAATGTCTCTAGGTGGGGGGAAAAGGAATCATTTGTCTCACTCTGCATTATTTTCAGATTGACTTGCTATGAGGGAGGCTTAAGCTGTGACACTTACTGTCCATCTGCCCATTCATCTGTTGAGCTGTATGCCAGTCCCTCCTCCTCAGTGGTTTTTGAGCTCACTGGCCACTTTCAGTCGAATTTGACAAATGGCATCATAAAATCAGTAGTAGGTACCAAATTAGAGAGCCCACTGATGAGGGGATGGCAGCAGCCAGCTGGCCAACAAGTGTGTGAGCGCTGCCTGGCCAGCCAGTGAGTGAGGGACACTTTGCACAGGCCAACAGGCAGGAGAGACTGGGGACATTGCTCTGGTGATGTGCAAGACATCTGTGCCACTTCAGCCACTAATGCTAGCGTGACAAATCCATTCTGTAACTGGTTACTTGGTACATAGCTGAGCACAACACCTGCCCTGCTATGAGCATGAGAGATTCACTGCTGGGGAGGAGGGACACTGTCTGCTCCATGTCCTACACTCAGTTAAGCCTAGGAGAGCATCTGCTCTGCACCCATTCTGCCAAAATGCCGTGCATGGGCAGAGCAGAGGAAAGCTGCCTTTGCCTTGAAAGACAGGAGAGATTCCTCTTTCCCTGGAAGCCACCAAGCTCCCTTCTGGTGGAGGACCCCACACACACACACAGGGGATGAGGCAGGCAGGGAGAGCAAGCTGGAGAGGCAGAGGCAGGAACTGGAAGAGTCCTAGGCAGAGCGGGGAGACAGGGAACAGGCAGGTACAGTGGATGGGGAGAAAGGCATGTCCTCAGGACCCAGAGGAAGAACTCTGTGGCACTTGCACCAAACAGCTGCTGCATCGCAGTCATTCAGCCTCTGGCCCAGGAACAACCTGTGAGGATCTATCTCACAAAGGCACTTGTGAGATACAAGGATGTACTTGACTGTGCACCCCCCTCCTCTTCATATTCTGGTTCAGCCTCAGCTTTCCCTAGTTTAAAATGTTCCACGTTGCAGTGTGTGTTCCAGTAAAACCTTTTTCCTGTTGTTCAAAGGCCATCTGGTGTTGCTAACATGCTTGGTTTAAATTAATTGCTTAGGCAGAGTCACCTCAAGGCTCTGGCTGACTCTGAGTGCCATGACTTTATCCAGCTTCTTCTGATGTTAATTCCTGCCTTCCTCGTGCATCACCCTACCTGCTGGCCAAGGTTTGAAACATCAGGTAGGGTCCTTGCCTTCTGCTGGATGTAGCAGGAGATATGGGGAGAGGAATATGTGACAGGAGCAGCATTCAAGGATTGCTGGCATTATCTTCTCTCATTTTTTATGTCATCTTCCCCTTTGCATTCCTCTTGAGTCCCAACTGCCTTCCAAGTCAAAATGCCAGCCCTCACAACGATTCCAGCTACTCCAACCTGGTTATCAAAACTCCCAGAAATATCTGTAAGCATGTACATAATACATGCACATTGTCAGCAGAGACCCTTGTAACCACACAGAACTTGGAAGATAAAAGAAAATAAAAAATAGGGGCAGAAATTATATGGGGCACATCTACACAGATTTATAAGTGGGAGGGATTTATTTTATTTTATTTATAGCTATGTAATTAGTTTCTATTTATTTTAATTATTTTTACATATTTATATTTGTGTTTATATATATATTTTTATTGAAAAATGAGAGCTTGGTTTTTCTGTTCCTGTTCTTTTGACACAAAAATTATTGGCAAGATTTTGCAAGCAGCCAGGGTGGGGAGAGGGTGTTGCTTTCTATAAAAAAGCTAAATACAGGAGGAAGCCAGAATAGGAAACTAAAGCAATAGGCCATCAATAAAAAAGGGGATTTCAACAACTGAAGGAACAGGAAGAGATAGAAAGACAACCTGAGGGACAACAAATCAGAAGAATTGGCAAATTGAAAAAAAAATACAACTACAGTAAAAGTATAATGTTATATCATTCCGTTGGGGAGAAAAAGATGGAAATCATAATAGGAGACCAAAATAGCTGTATTAGGAACTTTCTAAGCATCTGAAGATATTGATTGACTCATATAAAAGAGGAAATAAGAGTAAATAACTTGCTGAAAAGCTTAAGGAGGCATAGATCATACCATCTTTTCCTCTGTATTCATGATAAATAGGGGTTGTGGACGCAGTTAATTTTGATAAGAGAGTAGGCATACACGCTAAAACAGGTTTTGAAATGGTTTTGAAAGTATTAAAAAAAACCAAAGCAGATTTGTTCAGCATGGCACAGGCTGTTCAAATCCGCTCCTGTTTGAAGTGCTACCCAAACTGATGTTAGCAGATCTGCTACAGAAAATGTGGGAGCTGCAGTAAGCACTGATTCGGGGTTTTCTTCCACAGTACAATGGTCCCATCAGAGCATTGAGAGCCCTGTAATGTTAACAGGTCTGACACACCCAAACATAGTGGAAGTCATTGTTTTGCCCTACTCTGTGCTATTTAGGATACGTCTCTGGAGCCTATTTTCTAGGAGAAAAGGAAGAATGATAACAGACTTGAAAAATACAGCTTGTGAAAAAAGGCTGGAGGAGCTTCCTCAGCCTAGGAAAGAGAAGGGGAAGGAAAGCACACTAATTCCCTTCTAATGTTTGAAAAGCTTCTGTAAAGAAAAGTCTTATAGTTTCTTTCAAATTTACTGGGGATATGACAGGAAGAAACTAATTCGGTTTAAAACAAAGGAGATTAGGGTTAGCTGCTGCAAAACTTGTTTTAATGATAAATACAGTTTTACACTGGACTACACACACCTAAAATATGTATATATACATACATACATATGCATATATATACAGCAGCATTGAGGAATTTTCTCCTTTGGAGATTTTAAGACTGATTAGATTGAAATTTGTTAGGGACAGGGTCTGTCTTTTTGACCACATTTTTGCAATGGCATGGACTAAATGACCTTTTAAAGCCTTTCAACCCCATGATTTTTTTAATTTCCATGCAATGATTAGGTACAGAATTTTTCTCAAGAATCAAATTGTGTAATTTTCACTGACTTTATTTAAACTGGGATTGGTTTATACGCTGTATAACAACCACACTTCAACGACTCTCTCGAGATGAAATGAAGAGGTTCTGCTATCGAGGTGTCCATCTGTATCACCGAGAGTTTTTTTAGCAAGGTCTTGACATCTGCCAATACTCAGCAGAAAGAAAATTTTTGAAGAAGTCTGGCTGTAAGGTGAGGTTCAGCAACAGTGAAGTACTTTGTGCCTTGATTTAGGCATGCATCCCCTTGGAAATGACATTTTGGACTCAAATCACAAATTGCAAATTCTAGGGTAAAGACATACAACACTGGTTTACATCATTTCTGTGAGTATTGCTTCTCTGAGGGAGTTGTTTATTCATTATCCTTCTTATACTGGCCTGGTAAAGATCATTTAAAGCTGATTGTTCTTGATGCAAAAGCAAAAACTCCCTTGGATACAGAGAGTTCTCTCTAATGCCTTCTCTACTAACAGTTAAATAGAGTAACTGGTTCTTCGGATTCAGGGCTCTTAATTTCCCAGGCTGCAGCACACCAGGTCTAATTGCATCAGTCACAAGGCAGGAGGTTCCCTGGTGGAAGGCAGCTCAATGAGACTGACAAAAGCAGCTTGGATATGGGCGTGCACCCCTCAAACGTGCCTCACTATCAGGCGCATCGATCATTTCAGCCCAAAGCTTCCTTCCATCCTGTGCAGTCCTGGTGTTGTCTTCTCTTCAGCACTAGGAATTTAATTAGCTGTCGCTGGAGGCTCAGGCTACAGCGATGTTTATACTCACAAAAGGAACCAACCTCAGTACACTGAGATTTCTCTTCTGGTGTTTTTGGTTGCATCTCCTCTCTAATGCTCCCTATCAACCTTTTGGGCTTGTCATAGGTTGATGGTCACACAATCCATACCATACTAGTGTCAGAAATAAACCTGAAGTGCAATAATTATCCTTGTTCCTCAAAAAAAGGAATCTAGTTGGGAAATGGAAGAAATGGGCTATTTATTAGAAAACAAACAAACAGAAACGAAAAGAAGAAAGTAAACAGTAAAGCTGGGGTCTGGGTTTCCTAGTGTTTTGAAGTTGTTCTGAAATATTGCTCTGACACGATCTCCAAATGCCGTAAAACATTGAAGAACTAGAGACAGACAAAATTAAGGAGATTATGTTCTCAGAAATAGACAGTCTATTCATTTCAATGTGCCGGGACAAACTGAGTGAGCAGACAGAGCACTCACTGAAGGATGTGTTCTGCTTTTGCCTATTTTCTTGTGTATTTCATTGTTTTAAATTACTGAAGTTGTTGGCTCTTTACATTTTGCTTTCCTAGAAAACCATAAATTAGTCTAGAAAATGCATTTCCTTCAACTTTAGTTTTGGTACATTAACAAGTACAACCCTTTCAATGTTTTCTAATCTTCACAGTTAAATACAGTAAAGCCGTGCACAGCAGTCCATAAAATATTGGGTTGAGTTCTCAACACCGTGAAGCATAAGTCACAATTCCCGAAAGGATGGAATTGCTAATACAAGCAAGGAAAAAACAGTCCCTATTAAAACACAAACTGCGTGTACCAGTAGTTTGGAGGAAACTGTGGAACAGGCTTCCATCATCAGCATCACTGCTTCTTCAGTCAACCATGTCTTTTGTGGGCTAAGTGCTCACTGAATATTTAAAAGTTATGCTAAAACATTTAATAAATAATGCACTAAAGATCTGATGATCTGTCAACACCAACTACATCGGAAAATGTTAAGAAAAGGTAAGTGCTTTTACCACAGATTGTGCTCTCCACCAGTTTGTTATTTGCACTCCATGAATAATTTGTGATTCTAAAAGTAATATTAAAATCCTTTTCCCAAGGGTATCTACACATATTGCACTGTACTGCTAGATTCTACAACATGAAATATTTAAATAACTTGAATATTTTCTGTGAGACGGGAGAAGAGGCATTAGCAGTGGGGGAAAGTTCAGAATGTGTAAAATATTTCATAGCTTTCTAAGACCATGCAAAGTACAGCAAACAAAATGATGTAACATTAATACTGAAGTAGAAAGGCAACTTACTAAAAGGCCATTTCCTTGTGCTCTCAGTGGATTTGTTGCTCTTTTTTCTTTCTTAAGTTTTTTCTGGTTTTATTCTTATAAATTCTCTCTGTCTACAGATCTAATTCTTTCAGATAATAGGCTGCACTGCTCAAGATGAAAATGCATCAGTCAACAGAGAAGTTGACACTGGTTTCAGTGAAGATGCCATGTTTCACCGACTCTGCACAAAGATTGACAATACCAATTATCTTCCAGCAGCACTGATTTTTGCTGAACAGCCAGTACTGAGGAAGGACATTGGCTCTCCCACTTGGAAACCAAGTGACACTTTGTATATTTTTTTATATTCCAGCGTGAAAATTCCCACAGTTTTCAAAACATCTTTTCCTTAAGTACTTTGGCTCTAAAGACCTTGTACCACCATGAGTCCTGGCGTGGTCAGTTGAAATCTGGCAATGTTACAAGGTTTAGCAGTTTGGATTACTTAACGCCAAAAGCTTCCTGTAGAGTGATGAAACATTTAGGGGACCTGATAGCCCCTAGATAACCTCTTCATTAGGCTTTCGAGGGATGATTGTAAAACTTGCAGAGCTATAAGATGTTATACCGCAGATAACATAGATGCATCTTCACAGGTGCTGCTCAGTCACAAAAATCTGGTCCAGTCTAGTGAAGGACTTCTGTCTTCCAACCAGAAGCCAACATACTAACCAGTCTTCCCAAACACCCCCTGCCAGAAGTTCACCACATTGTAACAGGGCACTTTCTCATCCTTCTGAATGGATTGGTGTGGGAAATGAGAAAGACAGAGAAGTTCCTTAGCAGCTCAGATAGAAGGCTTGGATCAGAGACATTTTTGCTTTTCCCTTTGATCACTTACTTCCCTTCTGCAGCCCTTTGTTTGGCTCTGTAGGCAGTAAAGTCCTCAGGGCAGAGCAGCAACACTCTTTTATGATACACATTTACAATGCTTCACACAATGGGACCTTAATCTACTAATAAAGGACACTCAAATGGTAAATCTGTCACCTTTCTGAAAATACATTGTTCATTAAAAATAATACAGAAAAAATCATTACACACATGATACATGCTTAACTGCTGAATTGAACTGTTGCTTGGATCTATTCCTAGTATTTTCATGTGGTGAGGGCTCTTCTGTTTCTGCTTTCTGTTCCCTCCCTTCTGAGAACAGAGATAATATTCATATTATGGACATTGTTTCCCCCCTAGGCCTGCATTTAGTGCTTAACCACACATTCTTTTGTGATTTTATTATTAAGATGTTGGGGGATACTTATCAAAACTATAAATTTTTGTGTGTGTATGTGTGTGTGTGTGTGTGTGTGCATACACACGGATACACACTAAAAAGGTGGATCTGCAGAGTGATTTGTTCTGACACCTGTGTTGTCAAACTACTGAAGAAATGCCAAAGAAAGATGTAAGCTGTGGTGAATGAATGAGATCATGCTGTAAGACATCTCCAGGAGCTTTTAAAGAACACAGCTGACAGAATACATCAAAAATTGTGGTTAGCTAAAACAAAAGGGAGAGCAAGGCTACGCAAAGCAGCAGCAATCCCCGAAGGATGAAGGCCCTTCTGAGAGGCACTTGTCACCCAGTTTAGACAGGGAACCCTCCAGAAATGGCTGCTGTCCCATGGGACTCTGTGTTCAAGGCCAGGCCTTCCACCCTTCCCTCCTGCACAGTGAGCTTTCCCATTGAAGCTGCACTGATCCAGTGCTCATCTCTTACTCCGTGTAAGGTCATGCACTGAGTCTTGTACTCCTCTCACATTTTCCAGCCTGAGTTTTCCTTCTAACACATTATTAGTGACAGTGGTAATTGGACAGAAGATACTCAAAGCGAAAGAGTAGAAAACAGAGGGAAAACAGGAGATTAACTCTTCCTAAAATGTACAAACATTTCCAGAGGAAAATCTGGGGTTGGTGTAAGACAACCAAGAGCTCAAACCTACATGAAGTTTACAAACAGAGAACTGTAAAGACCCCTTAGGGTAAAGAGAGGTTAAGTGGCTAGCAGCTGGCACAGCACCCCACATGTGACAGGAGAGGCAGCAGGCACTGGCCACAAATTCCCAGTTAAGATTAGCTTTGCCACAATCCATAGTTCAGCCATTCTCTTTACTGGAAGAGAGGAATTGAAGTAGGAGCTTTGCAGCCAAAATTGCAGCCAATGGTATTTGGTAAGGCAGCACACCCAATATAGCAGAGAGAGCAAAGGTATTTTGGGGACACTGACATTTGAGAGTAGCAAAGAGACAATGGCAGAAACACTGAGTATAGGTAGACTATTAAAGGATCATTGTCAGATTAAATATTATACTTTCTAAAAAATTGCCCTGCCTGTGTTATAAAAAGATTATTGAAATCAAAATAGTTTAAAGAACCTAATTTACTCTCCTCAGTCTAAGGTGTTTACTTCCTGCATTGCTCCCAGCTTGGTCTATTAAACTAGCTAAACCATTTCACTTTTAAGGCTAGTTTCTTGCTGATTTTATTTTGGACTCTAATTCTATCTTATTACAAATTGCAATAAAGCCTCAAGGCTTCCCAACAGGTCATGGGAGTCTTGTACAGAGCACTATACAGATGTAATAAAGAGCAACCCACAAGTACAGACAAAACCAGGCTTCTACAGATGAAACAAAGGGGCAGGAGAAAGATTGGGACTGCAGGATGGCATTGGTGATAATAACATAAATATTACACTGTATATAACAATACATATTGTATTTACCTTATATTGTGATTATTGTATACTTATTTAAAATATTTATTTCCTGTTTATCACATCTAGCCTACTGTTTGTTATAATTAAAATTCACTGTTTTCTTTTTTTCAGCTGTCAGTCACAAGCCTCTACCTCCAAGCTATAGTTGATCTTAGAATGTAGTAACACCCAGAAGGCTCCAGAGGCAGACCCTTTGCACTAGATGCTTCTCCAGGATAAGTCACATGTTACAAAAATGCTTTACAACTTGCACTGAAAAGAGCTATTTCTTTTTCCTTCTCTTTTCAAAACAATTTATGTTTTATTTTTACAAGACTTAGAATTGGAGACTTAAGTACAAAAACACTTCTCCAGCACTGGATCTCATCCTCTCAGTGGTACTTTCTTACTCAATACACAGAACTGGCATTCTCTGTTTGACCACTGATACAAATATGTACATCTTGCTATACTCCTGAAAGCCTTTTTTCCTTCCAAATTGGCGTAAGAGGATTCTGATTCAACTGACACATGACATGCCCCTTGGTTTCTGCTGCTGCACTGCATCTTCTATCATCACATCTGCTACCATTTCCCCTGTCAAGACTTCAGGGAAGGGTGGGACCAGTTCTTTTTTTTTATCCTAAATCTCTTCTCTTGTTTCTTTTAAACAAGAAAAACAGTTTATCCGTCATCTTAATTGAAAGGTTTTCTCTTACTTATGGATGTGAAAGTCACACTTGGACTTGGAGCCATTTTCCATACCTAACTTGTTCATAAATGATTGCTATGCTTCAGTAAGATGTTAAAGTCTCCTGTCAGCTTTTGATGCCTACTTAGCATTCTTCAGTGCAGGAAGCATCTTTACTGGAGTTTGTATCAATTTATAGATCAAAATAACACAGGATAAAAACAACTAAAAATACTTATATGTGGCACATTTCTGGCTGTTGATTGAAGCCAGACATAACAGTGATAAAATTTTGGGTCTACTGATCCCTACCTTCTACCTCCAAGGCATATTCCATAATCATGATTATCACCATAATATGAAGAATATTAATGGATCTGTTTAGAGAGTCTAAAGCAGAGACGTGAGTGACAGGTAAGATAAGAACGGATGAATACTAGAGATGAATACTGAAAGTAAAAATCCTAACACAACTGAGGTGCCATAAAAGTTAGCAGTACTTTTACAGCAATATAATTGAAGCAACATAAAAATCATTTTAGTCATTATATGGGAAGGATTTCAGGTTTTATGAAAAATAGCACACACCTGGATGAATTGGATTGCTTTGGATTGGATACTTTGGTAGCACTGACATTTCATATGTGCATAATCTAGAGCAGCACCAAGTCTTCACAGAGCTCACCCTGGCAAAATTAATTAATTACCATCTCTGAGGTTGTCATATTGATGTGTTTCACTATTTTTCTCCTTTTAACATCAGTAGATTATGCATTAATCCAGAAAATATTGAATAGGGTTCAAATTTTCTCTCCTTCCCCTCCACACAGTTAAGAATAAGTTAGGAAGCACAAGTCTAATTATTCCACTGCATGAGAGAGTAAGCCTAGAAACAATTTACTGAAAATAAGACCTCCAGCTATAGCTTCAAAGAAGAATAAAAAGCAACTAAGGACTATAACAAGTTGCCTATTTTCCTGAAGTACGCACTAATTTCTATCTCTCCAGATTTCAACCACCAGTATGAGCTGAAAGAATTTCTCACTGATTCTTCTGTTGTTTCTCCATCTTCACAAATAGGTTAGCTTGAGAGGGAATGAAGAGTTGACTAGTTTCCATTCAAAGGTTAGAAGACACATGTTTCAGGAAATGTACTTTAGCTGAGTGCCTGTGGTAATACTCCCATGGTGTGTCCCGTTAAGTTGTGTTGCTCCCTGAGCATGCCTGCAGCATGAATAAATGGAACAGGCAGAAACACTTGGGTTCATGGTTTAGTGGTGGACTTGGCAGTGCTGGGCCAGTGGCTGGACTTGATGATCTTAGAGGTCTTTTCTAGCCTTAACCATTCCATGCTTCTGTGGGAGGCTTGGAAGAAATCATGGCAGAATAATTAATGCTGTTTTCTGCTCGCCACCTGCCAAATAGAAGATTTGACAGTGTTGCTGTTGGGAGGATAACTCACAATATGCATCAGTGTACGTGGTAATAGCACAGAAAATGTTTTGGTGTGCCAGCCTTCTAGACTAGCTAAAACTACAATGAGAAGAAATAACTTGATTATGCATGAACTCCTTCCACTATTGGAAAACATCGCAAAATGCTGGGTACAAATACAATATTTATTTAGGAGAAAATAAATTGCTGGCAAAAGGGAAGTGAGCTTATTCATTTAGGTCAATAGTGATAGGTATGATTAAAACAGGTTTGCTTGGCTGGGTCCACAACGTCTGGCACAAAGGAAAAGTAAAGATATTACAGTTGTTCTCACAAGTAGATGCTTAATAAACTATGTCATGTAAGTAGTTTCAACCCATACACAAGAGAAAGATTCAAATAAAAAATAGGTATTGTCTGCTACCAGTGTTTTAAATGCTTTGAAATTCACAGCATCTATTCTGACTGCAGGTCTAACAACCACCTATTATAATTTGCTGAAGTATTTGACTGGTGGCCAAAAAAAAACCTGAAAGAAGATACAGACCTGAAGTATCTCACGCTGAGGCCACTTCATACTGAAGAGTTTTTGACTGCTGGTTTTTTCTCCCCCCAGCTTCTCCTCCATGAGTTAGAGGAATACATAAACCTCAGCGACTGACTTTGTGTGGCAGATTAACCCTGGCTAAGGTTCGAATGCCCACCTAGCCACTCACCCAGCCCCTACCTCAGTGGGACAGGGAAGCAATAGGATGAGAAAATTTGGGGTTGGAGACAAGGGAGATTGCTTAGCTGTAACCTCATGAGTTCTTAAATAAGCTGCAGTATCCAGTGCAGGTTGTTCTCTTACTCTGCTACTCCCCTGATATCCTGACATCACCTGCTGATGTGAACATGCACTATCTGCAATTCCCTTCAGCCTGCTGCCCTCTTGCTTCCCCCATCACAGTTATGGGGCAGGCAGAGCCCCAGAACAGAAAAGCAGGAATACGACTAATGCCTGACTTTCACGCATAAATACTTTCATTTTACTTTTCTACACCATCTCCTGACAGGAGATCAGCACCCACAGGCCTGCCTTCCCATTGCAGTCTTTCCAGAGTCACCTCATCCCTCGAGCTCTGCCATTTACTCTGGACTCTCCTGATTCCCCCTCTTCACAGAGTTACTCAGCACTCTTTTTAAGGCCTTAATTTTAGCAGAAAAGCCCTCTATTGGAGGCCTTCAAGAGCATCACAAGACCCTTGACCATCAATGCTGACTATTCCACAAAACTACCAATTCAATTCACACTCTTCCGTTTTCCCTGCACTGACAAGTCACTACCCAGTAATGGCTTCAATCAGCTTCAGAGCACACATCAATAAGGATTTAGGAGACACAGGTGTTTGAGCTCATCCTTGATCTTTTCTCTATCAGCACAAAGAGTGTTTGCTCTGCTTTTTTCTATGACCGACTTGTAAATATCACAGGTGATACAGGGAGGATGGAGAGATTATTAAAGTGTTGGAGAGAAGAAAAATAGGAGTGGAAAGAGGAAAGCAGATCTCTTAACATCTTTTTAAATGGACATAAAGATACAAGACTGAATGCTGCTGGTTTTAATCCTAGAATTCGGACCACATGAACACAAACTAAGGCACCATGGCTGAATAGTTGGCAATTAGCAGGGCACAGAAAGCAGATGCATCAGAGGATTTTGTTCCAGTCTGTTGTTGCTGCTGCAGTGATACATATGGGAAAAGGAAGAGAGGATTAGCTAATTGCTGACGTCAGTACTCAGTTATATAGTGGGTTGGGAACTTACCCACCAAAAGTTTTTCTTTTGAAAATGCAAGTGTGTCAACCCAAAATTGCTGGGGGCAGATTGACATCTCTAGCTCAAAAGAAAATTTAAGAACAGTTATAAGTTTAGAATATTTTTCTCTCAGATTTGTAATAAGCATTAAAATGTTCATGGTTTACATTCAAATTGAAACAGTTTCAGCTTATCAAATAAAATGTTTTGTCTGATTTGCAAAATATTATTTTGTTCCACTTCACAACAAGTTATTTGTTTTCCACACAGGATGCACATTTTACTAAACAAAAATATTCTTTATTCAATAAAAAGGAGGAATTTTAAGTATTTGTCCTAATTATTGTTCTGTGTTTCTCCTTTAGTTTTCTAATTCTCAATGCTCTTGCTAGAGTAAAATGCAGACAAATCTTCACTGGTTTGCTTTCCTCCCTCTGGATTGTTGTCAGAGCCTGCTTGCTTATTTCTTAGCTGCCGTGCTTGTTTTGCAGTGGAGGAAGGGAGAGCAGGGCAAAATTTATAACAACATTCTCTTTGGGATGCTGTTCTCATAATGAACACAAATTGCTCTCATTTATCATCTTGTGATGTAATCATATAAAAGCCTTTCCCATCCTCGTCCCTATAAGGTAACTGTTTTGCTGTATTGGATTATAATGACAAATGACAAAATCTTTTGCATGACTTCAACCGTTCGAGTCTGAAGGGATTGTTACTCCGTAATGCCACCGTGCATTTCCAGTGGATGCAGCCCATGCTGGAAGCTGCAGGTGGAAGTGTACAGTCCACCAGTAACTTGACTATGCAATGATGGCTCTTAGGGGGGGAAACAAGAAAAACAAACCAACCAAAACACACAAACAAGCCCAACAGTGGTCTTTAAGACCACCCAAAACATTTAAACATCACAGGGAGTAGCTTGTGGTTACATGTTACATCCAGACAGGGCATAAATCCAGGGATTCCACTTTTGGATGTTTTATTCAGTAAACAAAATTTGTTGGATTTCTCAAGATGTCAATGTTCATAGTGTACAAAAAAACATGGAGATATCTGCAGGATTCATTTGCCTCTTGTCTTTTGGAACCTGATAAATCCGTTCCATTCAGGGCTGCCAAAACGTGCAGAGTTCCAGTAAGGAGGGATAGAAGGAAAGGGTGCTCAGCAATGCAACATCATGTTTATCAATTCTCAGGAACCCATTGTGTTGTTATTTGAAGTAGAAGAGACAGAAATCTTCCCCAGTGCTCCAGGAGAAAACTTCACCGTTTCATGTTTCCCCAGAGTACGCCAGCAATTTAAAATTCATGATGGACTATTTGCAAATAGTTAAGTACATATTTAATACACACTTTAAACTTAGAACATTTGGTCTGTTGAGCACAAAATTTGACACATGAATGAACTGCCCTTTTGGGAAAATCAAGGACAGCCATTTCCATAAGATACAAGTATCTGCACGAGTCCTCAACAAGCACCACAAAGGAGTTGGGGTATGCTTTTTCTCCTGTCTTCCACAAGTTTTTTTCTGGAGATTTTGATTGAGTACCATGGACTCTTACCCCCTTACACATCAAGTAAGAGTTGAGTTAGCTTTCTAGTGTCATTGTTTTCTTTATTTATACTGCCTGTTCTGTACATGATTAACTATTCAAATTACTTATAGACTACTGTTTTCTTTATTAAAATGAATAGCAATACATTTTAAATATATTTAATCTAAATCACATTGTAACACATACCTCCCATCGAAATAATTGAAATATATTGCAAAAAAATTACACATTTCTACTCTGCATTTCATTAAAGAATTTTGCAGGCTTAATCAACCTTGAATATACCTTTGCCACGAGATTAAAATAAAATGGTAGCATGCTACACTAATTCTAATATTGATCTAAAATCAGCCATCAGCTCTACTGAATTCAGTGAATGTAATGGTGAGGTTATTGTGATTTTTTTTGTATCCGTAGCTGGGGAGAGAAGTAGTTGGCACAAAAAAAGTTGTTCCCTTATCACCCAAGGAAGAAAGGTTATGTTTTCTATATTTCTCCCCAGAGTAAACATAATAACAAAACTCTTGGTGATAACTTAGATGCTTTTCTTTCTATTAAAATGACAGTCCATCCCCTGCCCCAATCCAAGTAATCTACAGAAGTCTTGACAATTTGTGTCTAAATAATTCCTTAAATCCCCTAATGGAGATTTTCCAGTTCAGCTAAGCATTTTATTGTTGAGCTTAAATATACTTAATAAATATAAGCCTTATCAATGCTCAAACTGGACCACCATGGCCATTGTTTAAATCCAGTACCAGAAAATGCTCCTACTCTTAGAAGAGTTTTTTTATATGCTTGAAGACTGCCACAATCTCCATCCCAGTCTTCTCTGTAAATCAACCAAGTTTATTCCATTTTTCTTCTGAAGTCATATTCTCTACATGTCCTGTTTCTCTCTGCAGGTTCTCTCCTGCAGCTCCGTGAAAGCCCGTGGGTCCACAATGGCAACATGTAACAAACTGTCAACAAATATTTGTCACATCACAAAAAGGCATAAAAAAATCACTGTGGAAATAATATCTGGTTCAGCTATTCTTGCCCATGAGGGACAGATATAAAACCCTGCGTAGGGGAGTATGTGAAGCACTTTATCAACATTAATTTTTAACTTACATTTATTAATTCACTTCAATGGCAAATATTTAATTACCTACTAGGAAGCAAAGGAGAGTTGGGATCCAAGAATCATGGTTTTGGATGACTTTCCGTTTCAGGGAGTTCACATTCTGCCTACTCCAGCTGTTGGCACTGCCAGCTATTTGTCAGGGATTCCAGGCTGTTCTCAGTACTGTACAGGACTCTCAGTGGGTACGAAGGGTTGGAAACAACTTACACACATAAATATAATCCACAAAATCCTTTCAGATTTTCAGAACTCCACAGTGCCTGTGGTGACAATGTCATGTTATTCTCTTGAAGCCATACACTTCTCTAAGAAATAAAAAATGTGTTTTAGCTATTAGTCAAGGTCCTAATCAAATATTTGGAATCTAAGACATTTGGAATTATTTTTCTATTTGAGTTATGAAGGTACACTTAGCTGTGGATAAACCTTTTATCTTTGGCTGAAAGCTTTGTATAACAAATTATGCCCAAACTAATATATTTTCTTAAAATACATCTACTTTTTCAACAACTGACTTTAAGGCTGTCACTTTTTCCTAGTAAGTGATTAACTGACCTTCTTGTAGAGTTTTTCTTTTATTATAAGTAGTTTTTATGGTCCTTTTTATTATTATAATGTATTCTTATCATAACATTCAGGCAAATCATTGACATGTTGTAGCATAAGTACCCAATATTGAAATTAACTGGAGGCTGACAAAATACGTATTTTTACAAATCCCTCTGTGCAAAGCATCACAGTCATTTCTCAGATTCTGTCCATCTTCCTTCCTGCTTGGGAAAGATGGAGGGTTGGAGGTTTTGCAGGGTATCTCAGGTTTTGAGTCACAGCCACCCTGAGATTTGCGCTGATGATCTTTGTAAGAGATCGCTGGCCCTGTCCTGGTCTTTTCTTTCAGTGTCAGTTGCTCTCCAGCCACCAGCCAGATCTGATGCAAAGCATGGTAAAGGTGTCTTACAAAAACCACCATTTTTAAAAACCTGATACTGCTTCTTCTTCATCACCTGGGAGACACGGGCAGCCAGATTCTCATGTCTGCACAGGTCAGGTGCTCTCACTCCTTACAGCTTTAATCCCTTTTGCCTTCTTAACTCTCTGGAGAAGGTCGAAATGAACGGTCTTGACCCCAGGCATGCAGAATTTAGAAATCTCATTAGCTTCATTGTTTCAGCACTCGAAAATTTTCATTAATTACACTTCTGTGCCTCTGGTGTCAGTGAGAAGTGTCCTGTGGGTTGCCCACAGCTTCAGGAGCTGACAGATCATCAAAGATATCCTTATAAAGTTAATACCATGGAATAGTTGTGGCTCCTGTGCCTCAAGTCATGTCTCAGTGCAGCAGTTTTCAAACGTTCTGTTATTCCAGCGTGCTGGAAGTACCATAGCAACATTTTCAGTTTCAGTTCCTATGGCAGTTGATTTAGGTTTATATTTTGTAGTTTTATATTCGTGATTCCTTACTAGTAGCTGGGTTTTCAGATACTCTTCTCAGCACCTTTGAAAGTCAGTCCCTGTTTATTTCACTACAACATCATCTGATCTTATGATGATGGAACACATGAATATGACTTCTGAGGCTTAGGTCCAGCTACATGTCAAAGGAATCAAAAAAAAAAAGATGTTTCTTATGTGGATAAATACAACAGTGCAAAGTTATCGTGTAGTCCAAAGCAAAAACAGCTGTTGGTTGAACTAATTAAGGAAGTTGGAGATAAGAAAGTACCTTTCCTCCTTTCTTCTCAGCAAGCTACTCGGTTCTGCTCAGCAATTCAAACAGCCACACCATCATCTCATGAAATCAACAGCTTGGCCTTTCGTACCATTGCATGTAATCACTTGATGATGAGAAGCAGTTCCCAGGCAGAGGCACACAAAACTTAAATTTTTCATTATTTGCCTGCAGGCTAAAAGAAGGAGAATGATAAATTATACAATTTGGAAAAATGATTCTGTTTTTGCTGTTTTTCAGGAATATGGATCTCGTTTTGACATTTTAAGTTCAATGTGTGAGAGATATCATATGGAGTTGGCTGACTCAGTATTTTGGAGCTGCTTTGAAAAAATGGTCCCAAGTAGGACAAAAGTACTTACGAAGCAGGATTACCATCAGAACTTTTGGGACTAGTACAATATTTTAGAAAAATCAGATTATATAAATGTTTTTCAGGCTTTTGGGAAAAGTTGTTCTAAAATGGCATCCTTGTTTTTAGAAGGAAAGACAGTTTTGAGATCTAGTTCTAAATTTTGTTATTTATGGCTTAAAAAAAAGATAAACCGAAAAACAAGACATTTTTGACTATTAAGCACCGGGCATAATGAACAAATCAACTTTAATCCCTTTCTAAACATGGTGATCAGTGACAGAATCCAGACCAGAACAACACGAAGCTGAGTCAGGGGAGGTTTAGGTCAGATATTAGAAAAAGATTTTCCACTCAGAGTATGGTGGGGCACTGGAACAGCTCCCCAAGGAAGTGGTCACAGCACCAGCCTGGCAGAGTCCAAAAAGTGTTTGGACAACGCTCTCAGGTGCATGATTTCTGGGCCTGTCCTGAGGAGGGCCAGGAGCTGGACTTGATGATCCTCGTGGGTCCCTTCCAACTCAGCTTATTCTGTGAATCTACAATAACTCAAGAATTAAGCTCTGTATGCACTCTTTTTTCAGGTAACAGCATCAGCTGGATTTCCTGTTCTTTGTAGAACAGATCTGTATCACCATCGTCAAATAGTCTCGTACTGGTATTTTCATAGTAAACAATATTTCCACATGATCTGCATTGAGATGAACCAAGTTTCCATAAAACCGTGTATTTATACCACTGCACTGACAAAAAATATTGAAACCCATTCAAGTTAAGCTAGGAACAAAAGCTTTGCCATAAGAATTGAAAGCTGTGGTCTGAATTTCCTAGGATTTTATTAAATACCAGGAGGAAATGAGAAAAAGAACAGAAAAGTGAAAAGAGAAAAAATATAAATAATATCTAGTATAGAGATATGAATCAAAACAGAAACTTTTTTTTTTCATTAAAAAAACAAACACCAAGGTGAACTGGAATGAAGTACCTCTGTAGATAAAAAGAGGGGTGGAGTGGAAAAACAGGTAACAGATAAATGAAAAATAGGTAAAGAAAACAGAAACAGCTTCAGCCAGATACAGACATATCTATGCCCTCCTTGCCCTCTATGAAAAGGCCAAGTCCTTAGGGGTGGTTCCCATCACACTCCCACCATGTATGGGCAAAGCTCTGCATTGGAAGGGAATCTTTGGAGCTCTCACTTGATGCTGTAACCACCTAGCAGACACCTAAAGGATTTTCACTTACAGCCCAGGAAATCGGCTGTCTGACATCCTCTACAGTTATCTGTGTAGCCTGTGAGCATGTGACTGAAGTTAAGCAGGCAAGCCAATGCCTGAGCCTTGCCCAGAGAGACCTTGGTGTCATATCCTGTGCACAGACACCTCCCATACCTGCCAAGGCTCTCTATGGGCATTCACTCGTTCCCTAGTTCTGAAAAGTGGAGCTCAACTCACTGCTTTTGCATTGCACCTAATTTCACACATCCCAAGGATTATGGTGAGAGAAAGTGCTTTTTCTGCTGCAAAAAATTATTGGTATCTGGTACTCCAGTTACTGCCAAAGCACTTATTTTCAATACCTGCCCAAATCATTGAAGAACTACTTGACAAAGAAGTGCTACTACTAAAATGAATGGTGTGGAAGAGATTAATTGGTCACTGAATAGAGTGGGTGAAGCATTCACTAAATGATACAGAGGACTGGCGTTATCTGAGAGGCACTGTAGATGAAATTGAGATAAGGTATTTCCACTCATCTTAAGGACCTTTTAGAGCACATCTTCAGCACCCTAGAGAAATCCTTATTACAGTTGACTATGTTCCAGCTGCAAGATGGGATTTTGTGTCTTTATTCATGCCTAGTTACTAAGAAAGGTGGAGTCTTTAAATTAACCAAAACCCACTTGCCTAATGTCTTCAGCTGGGTAGCCAAGGTTCCATAGATTAAAGCTAGTATGTCTGTATGTTGGAATATTTTATTCCAGTTCTACAGCGTTACCTCATTGTGAAATTCTTAGTGACATTTCATGAGTACAATTTTTTCAAACACTCTTTTTTTAAATATTCACTTACCCCATCTCCTGAAATAACAGTTACAGGATCTACTAGCTGTTTCTGAACATTCAGAAATAAAGGAAGGTGTAAGAAAATCAAAACACACAGACTTGGTTAGCTTTGTTCAGGCCATGAGTGGTATTGTGTTGTAAGTCAAAACAGTACACCACAATACTCAGAGAAATCTATAAAACAGAGCCTAAGAGATTATTTATGTTATTTCTCCACCCTAAGGATCAACTGTCTTTCCTGACAGATTTCCCTCCAGCCTGTTCTTAAAGGCAGTCTGACAGATTCCAGCATTCTCCTGGCAATGTATTTCAGCTCTTCGTTGCTTTGTTAAAAGAATATTTCTCATCCTGAAGTCAACTCCTCAACTTAGGATTCCCTGTCTTAGAAAAGAATCAGATGTAGAGAGGAATTTGATCTTCCTTCTTGTATTTCCCTTTTTTTTTTTCCTTCAGTTTTGAATTGGAAACCTCTGGGAAGAGATTTAAAAAAAAAAAAAAAAAAAAGAAGACGATTGTAGAGAAGGAGAAATATGCAGCAAATTCTATTACTTTATCTGGTCAATCTTACATCTTACATGATTCTATGGTTTATTTATATCCTTTTTTAATTTTTTTTTTCATTCATTTCATTTAATCCCCATCCAAGCCACACCTCTGCAGTGGAGGCTGTGCCACCACAGGATGTTTTTACTTCATATATCTGAGGGGTGGTACATTAGTTTATATAGACCATAATGTGATGTTTGCTTTACCACAGCACCGTGACTCATGTTCATCTTGTGAACTTTAGTAACAAATAAGCTGCTCTGCAGTGTTCCTATGTTGCTCTTACTCTCCATTCTGCACCCGTACATGACTATCCCAACCTACATTTGCACTTCTCTTTGTTAAAATGCATTCTACTTCTTTCTAAATCATTCCTCTTAAAAAAAAAAAAAAAAAAAAGGAAAAAACCTCTACTCCTATCCTTCAACAAGTTTGGAATCTTTAGGAACTCCAGCTTTAGTAACTTCTGCATTTAAGGACTCTTCCTCCAAAAATAAAGCTTTGCAGTCCTTTCAGATCTTAGTCTCACGTTCCAAAGAGTCTTCCTTCAAAAAAGTCTGGGAAGGGGGAAAATAATCCCAAACTGATGAAGTTGCATGTGTGTATCAGATGACATTCATATAATATGAGGTACAAAATTAAATATTCAGGCATGCTAGAGCAATACTTATTAATTCAGTCCTGAGAACTAAACTAAAAGCAGATACTGTAGACAAAGGCATATTTTGTTCCACTCACAAACTACATATAAAGTCTTTCCTGGTATTTCTCAATCAAACAATCCATCCCTTGAAGACAATGAGAAAATGGTTATTTTCAAGCAGTGAATATGCTAATGTAGTATTTGTTTGAAAGCATAAGGAAAATAAAACCCCCAATTATAAAATCATGTAATGGACCTTTTTCATTCTTATGATGATTTGTCTTATTTAGTAAAAGCAATCTCATCCAATTTAAGAGTAATGTTTTTCTTTAGATGCCAAAAGGAGTGTGAGTACTGAGTGTGACCTCACTCTCAAACAGTGGAGGGAGGGACAGAAAAGCTGATTATGAGTATTGAACAAAGCACAATCCGCTTGTGGTTAAATTCTACATAAAAATGCCTTTTTTCTTTTCATTAAAATTTATTCAAAGAACAGATGGGTATGGGCTTTTTTAACATTTAAAATTGTCTCTTAGGTGTTTAGAAGCAATGATACGTGGAAGCTTGTCAACAAATGGCCTAAGGTGTAAAGAAGCTTGACAGTAATAGAGTACCAAATATTCTTTCAAATACTTTCAGAAATAAGCAAAATATTTGTTTAGACACACAAGACACATAGAAGCAAACTACACATTGTATTTTTTTATAATTTAAATATGTGGCTTCCTTAACAGCGGGGACAAGTGGATTCTTCTTGGATCCTACTTCTGTTTTTTTCTACAGATAACTTATATTTCTGCTATTCTTCCACAAGTCCTTTTCAGGTGTGAGCAACATCAATAGAAAGGAGAACTACTGAGCTGAAACATTTGTTCCTCTGGCTGCAAGTAGAGGAGCCCTGCATTCAGTGCGGACAAAACACGTGCTCCTGTGTGTCAATGAAATACACTCTACAGTAAAGTCTCAGAAACTGACTCCAAAACTATCCTAACCATGGCTAGTTTATTCAAAGCCACTCATAATTTCTCTTTAGTATAGTCAATCTCATCCAAAGGAAAAAAAGTGTCTTGGCCAACACCAGCAGTGGGTCTGTTTATGTGGATCACTTGGATGTGTTGGGGCAGCTGGGTCTAAGAGACACACCTTAAGAGTGAAATATTTGGGTATTTCTGCTTCATACATGAGTAGTGACAAATACAAGTTACGTGTGAATGCAATTCCTGCTCTCTCTCCATTGAAGAAGACAAAAATCCTTCTTCTTTTGGAAAAAAGTCTCTCTTTGCACCCCTGCAGTGTCATCAGGACTTTTGGTGAGCGTTGGCCATGAGCGTGTGCACATGCTGGCAGGCTGTACTGAAGAATAAACCTCAAATCAAATCAAATCTTTCCTGCAGGGATATCTAGGGAAGTCATGAGGATCACCAACGCTCCATTGCTTCCTGAACTTCCCAGAAGCCACCCAAAAATCTATCACCTTCAAGGTTCACTGAAAGTTACTGCAACATCAATATTAATTTTGGTAACACCTAAGAATCCTTCCAGCACTTTGGCTGCACTTAAGATTATCACACTGTGAGAAACATACATGTTTAAAAAATAGTAAAAAGTAATCACAGTGGGGATGGAAAAAGCAATATTCTTCATGCACAATGGAAGTTGATATTCGTTTGATGTACGCACCTTCTTAAAGATCCTTTTTTTTTTTTACATACTCAAGAAAAGCATACAGATTTTACCACAGAGCCAGGAAAATAGTTCAATATTTTAAGGGGTTAATGGAAGGCAAAACAAAGCAGCTGTAACTTTAAATCCTGATAATTTAAAAGATGTTGCTCTGTCATTATTACAACTCATAAAAAATGTATTGTTGCCATAACAACCATCTCATCACATGTGAGACTGCCGGAAAAACTCAAGCTTTCTTTAATCAGACAGATACATGTGCCCAAACCTGAAAATATTTCACCAATACATTCATGACATTTACTCTCTCGTAAAATGAATTTTAATGCATACAATTATTTTTTAACAATCATTATTATAAGAAAAAAAAAAAACAACACTATTACCAGAAGACTCTAACAGATTCTCCTTCTTCTCCTAGGCAGAAAATTTGTGTCAGGGAATGATTGCATTTCTTCAGATGGAATAGGGTCGATGAAAGCATTCGATGTACATTCTCTTCACTGCCATAATTTTCCTGAGGCTGCACCATATATCATTTGAGTAACACTCCACATAAATCCCAAATGGTGACAGGACTTGCAAATGATCTAATGTGGCAGTCCCTGCCTACATGCGAGGATTCATTGACGAGAATTGCATTTTAATGGCAGTAGAATGTATGCCACCTGGCTCCATCTGGTAAAAAGCCTACAGAAAAGGGCAACCACATTTCCCATCCTATGGGCCTGAGACCGATGGCTGAGTACAGGACCTGCTGCTAGAGTTGCATAGTTCAAGCAGAAGCTGAGCTGGTTGGAAGGATGGCCATACAGAAGGATGGGCAGTGTGTCCTGTGCCTGATGGCTGGCCACTCCACAGCTGCTGCAGAGCACAAGTGTCTGGTGAGACGGACAGCAGTGCAGTCACACTGCTCTTGGCTGCCCAGAAGTCATCTCTGGAGCAGTGGCCACTTCATTTCTGACCCAGACCTCCACAGGAACATTTTCCTCAGATGGTCACACCCTTGGGCTGAAGCCCCCAGCCTGAGGGAGGCAGCAGAAGGACTTACACCTGAAGTCCCCTTCCCACGGGAGCCTAATCACCAAATCAATAGGTATCTGGGGTCATTGGCTGGGCTTAGAACAAAGATTTTGGCTTTGATGGAGCAGGGCTTTAAGTTACATCGTCCAAAGTTTCGTTTTCACAAACTGAAGTTTTCCAGCAAAGTCTTATTTTCTTGGATTTTTTCTGTCAGCTCTCCTCTGCCACGCAAACGATGTTTAATGGGCTACAATTGACAAGAAATGTAATATATCCTTTCCTTCCATATGGGTATTTTCTTCAAGGTTTGCTAATTTTCAATCTTAATTATTCTTAAGTGACATTCAACAAGTAATTGCATTCATTTCTACATATTATCTTCTTGTTTGATCATGGTTTAATCTGATTTTCAGCTTTGGATTTTATGGGTCAAAGTGCTTGCCTCAAATCCTAGAGCAATCTTGCTTTCTGTGCTTCCTTTGCTTTGTGTTTCCTGATTTTTTTCCAGGATGTCCCAAAACATCCTAAATGTGCTCATACAGTCACTGGTGCTAGTGCCCAAACTAGCTCTATAGGTGGAAAGAGTGTTGTGCACTTGTCATTATACAGTTCAGGCTTCAGCAAAAATCCGTTATGAAAATGGAACAGCCCATATGTGAAATACGTTTCTTCTTCAACTGAAATCCTATTGTATTCTGGTACTACATCTTTTTTTTCTCATACTTCCACAGACTGGGCTAAATTTACCTCTAAACAGGAGGAGGAAACAAGAAACCAGCGCTGAGAATTCATACAGTATCTGATGTCAGAGAATGGTGGATTGAAAAATCACAGGTCTGATTCATTCTGGCAATTCCTGACTTCCCTCTGTTTTTCTACAGAAGTGCACAAACAATTGGTAGAACACCAGTCCTTGGCATACACCTGCCTCACTGATGGCTCCCACACACAGAGGGGAGGTGGGGATTACTTTGGGAGAGCTTTAAGGAAAAGTGGAAGACAAAAAAAGAGGATGATAGGACAAAACTATGAGTGAATTCAACCCACAGGTGCAGGGAACCGTTAAAGGCAGAGTGAGGAAGAAAGATGCACTCCTCAGCCACCATTAAATCATTTCTCTCACGAGTCACTGCTAGAAAACACTTGCTGAGTCACAGGCATGATAAGCAGTAATTTTAGGAGAGATGATTTTTTTGCTAGTTGGAGTACAGTGTGAAAGGTCCCTTAAAACATTAATTTGCTTGGGAAATATTTTAGATCATTCAAGAAATGCACAAAACAATCTTCCCTAAAACCCATCTGTCTGTCCAGACAGTTCTGGATCACAAAGAATTAGCTGTTTATTTTGCTCACATTCCTATTAAAAGGTTATATGTTAAACGTAGTACTAATGAGAGGAAAAATAATGACATTCAACCCCATCCCCAAGTGAATCCGTCCTAGAAATGTTTCATGTTGAATGTCGAGATGATTACGCAATTGTATTTCAAATTCACACGCAGGCGTGCTGTGCTTGCATATTTAACTATGTGTTCCTCTGTCTTACGGACTGAATCACTAGCTGAAATGTCCCTTCTGGCCACATTTAAAATCTTGATTATAATCCTTGATGAAACAGGGACGTGAACAATCCTTGTATTTAATCATAATAAATTAAACTAATGAGCTTTCCTGGCAGATTTATTGCTTTTCCTATGGATGAAGTTCCACTGGCTGATCATGTGCAAGCCAAAGAAAGTCTTATATAAGGGGACAGGGTGGGGGAAGGGGTGCATAATATTTTACTTGAAAACAGTACGTTCCTGACATGCTCCTAGGAACAGCTAGGTTTGTGCTTTTCCTTCACACTTGTACGAGAACCAGAGAGGAAGAGTTAAAGGCGAAGTTCAGAGACTCAACAATGAGGTGGAGAGATGCAGGATAGTGCCAGGAATGGTTTTAGCCAATTGCAGTCCCATCTGACACAAGGAGATAGGCTTTAGTTCTTTGCCATTGCATTCACCTAGAACAATACAGTGACTCTTTTGGCAGCACTCTAAAATTTATACTCCAAAATTTCATGCACTTATTTGAGGCTATACATGAAAAAATGTAATAGTGTCCACTTAAATCCAAGGAGCTGTTGAAGCACTTTTCCTTTTCTGTCAGGAAAAGCAGCTTAGGATGGGGTTTGGTCTTGACCCTGCAGGGCTTTTTCTCTGTACTGTGGAGATAAGGCCTGGGTTCTGAGCTGCAAGCAGAATCAGACAGGAGGGCTTTACTCCTTGAGTTTCCCAGCCCCTTTCAAAAGTAGAAACAAAACAAAAAGTATGCCTCTCTTCACATTTGTCTCAGGGCTGTACTAATGTTGGCTGGTAGCAAACCAGAAGGAGGCATCCCCCAGTGTGAGGTGACACACTGTCCAAGAGAGCTGTGACCACGCATGAACTTTGATGGGCAATTGTTAGCAACAGGATTGCAGGTGGTGTAGCAATAAACGAAGTTCAATGCACGGAAGGACACAAAAATCTCCATAGCCAAGTAATAATAATTTGACCTTGCAATTTTTTTTCTTCTTTTTCTCCTGACAATCAGACAAAGTGTGGGAGGCCATCTGTCTGCAAGAAGAAGACAATCACTGCTCTGCAGTCCCCAATAGGGTGAACTTAGTCACTGCTTAAGGAGAATCACAGGTCTGAGTCAATTACTGCAGACTTTCTACACACAACACGCTTGCTTCTTTACTCCACTCGGATAGAAAACTATTTTTAAATGCAATCCTATGACTTTGTTTTCAGACCTCTTGTAATAGAACAGAAGTAGGGAAGTACTTCATGTTTCTGCTCCTGAAATTTTGGTCATTCACAGTCAGTCGCTTTAGACCACACAGTGCTGGTCCAAGGGCATAGCTGAAAAACGTTGACTTGCCTTTCAAAGGCCAGTCAATTTGCAAGCATCTTGTTAAAAGAAATGAGTAATGTTGTCTTCTATTGCAGATCGAAGTTGTTCCAGACACCAGCAGCAAACTCGGGCATCAAAGAATTTCTGGTCCAGTGGAGCCCTCACAAGCCTGATCGATACATCAGCTGGATGCTGCCCGGCAGGGCACTATCTCTGTCATAATTTTCTTTCGACTTTCTTCTCACTGTGAATTAACAGGTGAGAAAAATCTCCCATCTAGAAGCAAACCAAGACACAGAGATATATAGTAAAAGTGACAGTGAGAGAGCTGGGCAGCTGCTTCATTACAGGGTTACAGGCTACTGACATTTGACTGACATTCCCATAGTAAAAAACAAACAAGTTCTGGCTACTAACATTCATTTTTCTCCCTCCTGTATAGCTCTCTCAGAAGTGGCAACCCTCTGATAATTGCTGCTGGATTCTCCCTAAGAAATGTGTAAGACGGAGCTCCAAGCGCACTGTGCAACAGCAAGCACAACAGAAAGAGGAGAAATGATGCTAAATTCCAGTGTTCTTACTTTCTTCTTGTCTAGGTTTGCTACTTTGGGGTGACTATGGATTCAGCATAGTATACATGGAGAATTTAATTAAGGAGGGACAATGAAAGCAAACCTTTCCCTGCCCAGCACATGCACTCTGATTTCAGTTTTAGAAGCTTGCATGATTACTGCAGGAAGCAGTTATACAGAAAAGCAAATCTTGATTGTTCTTCATTCTTAAACTCTGTTTGATTACATCTGGTAAATATTGTGCCCTAAAGTCTTTTAATTATTCAGCTTTTCCACTTTGAAATAATATTAGTACTGTATGAAAGGTTAGCTGGAGGGCCAATTTTAATGGCTGAATACATCCTGAATAAAAATATTCAAAATTATTTCCAAATGTTTACCAACCCCAGCTTTAATAATATTCTTCTACAAGGATAGTTAAATTTCAGTGTGCCCATCTAACTTCATTTATTTTTCTGATTTAACTGCTGGGCTACTCCAGTTGTGGATTTCTGGGTATTTTGGAAACAGGTGGCTGTTAAACCAAGTTCCGGTTGAGGGGATAGTATTAATCAGTATATTGCAATTTGCAAGACACTTAAGACTTGAATCCCTCATTAAATCCAAATCTACCCTCACAAGACACTAATTATGGAAATGCATTCATATATTTCAGTGATATTAGTTACACATTGAATCTGCCTCAGACAGACAGATGAAAAAATATTGCTGCAAGTTAAACATGGGGCTGTTAGACACAGGAGAAGGGAGATGCAGCACCAGACTACAACCAGATTTTCATTTCTATACACTTATAATTGTTCCAAAACTGATAGATAATTTCCAAATACAATCACGGAACAGAAACAGACGAAAATCAGAAGTTGGTTGAAACTTTCCAGTATAAAAACCTCATATTTTTACATGGATTAAAGTCCCAGACTGAGCAAATATTCATTTGGAGTCACTAGATATGCTCTCCATCATTTTACACGCTGCTATTTTGTGCAATAAAAAATATAGGAAGCACAGCAGTATCTGTCAAAAGTATTGGCAAAAATAAGGCACTCAATTTCAACTATTTTGCTAGTTATATTATAAAAAATTGTCCTATTACCCAACCTATAATAAATAATAATCTTCACAAGGGCTTGAAAAAATGATATTACAGTCGTGTGGATTCATAACTCTTGGGTATCTAAATGGAGGGATAATATCTAAGGTAAGCAAAGCCTTTTGGAGCCTTCACTTAGAAACCACAGTCATACAGTAAAGACAGTGCAAAGTTCAGCAAAGCCAGCTGGAAGGCTTCTGTGAGCCTCAGGAAGGATTGATCAGACCACGACAAAAGCACTTCAGTCAAACATAAATAGAGCTCACGTTCATTCAATAATGGTATATCACTAGTTTAAAAGATAAAGAGCTTTTCTGTCTTCTAAAAAAGAACATCTGAGTTGAAAGTTTGATGTAAAAACCCTTACAAGTAAATGAATCAAAATGGATTTTCACCATCTATTGGGTCACGCATCCGTAACCGAAGCCCCTTGGCCCCCACCAGATTTAGTGTCTGTTCCAAGTCATGAGGCACTTTCCTGTTTAAATTGCTAAGGCTTTACTTTTAGCACTGCAACAATATGGGTGGTTTAGGCAGAGGTAAATTTCTTCACAGGAAAGATTTGGTACAGCTTGAACCCCTTGCCAAAAGACAAAGACAAAGACAAAGACAAAGACAAAGGCAAAGACAAAGAAAAAAAAAGAAAAAAGAAAAAGCAAAAGAAAAAAAAGCAAAAGCAAAAGAAAAAGATACTTTGACTGACAACAGCCATGGAATTTTTCAAAGTGAAAGGCAAATATTTGACAAGGTTTTAATAGACTCAGATAGACTTCTCTAAAGGAATACCATGTGCAGCCTTACTGGCAGCAGGACTCTGCTCTGATGAATTTTCTATTTCTTCAGGCCTCATGAGCACGGTGGGCCTGGGGTTGCGGGTGCTGATCTCAAGCTGAGGTCTCACCCAGGCTGGAGATCTGGTTTACAGCCACACAAAACCAATCAACCAAAACCCACCCAGACAAAAGGGACGTATCTACATTTTTTGTCTCTGAAGTGATGTTCTCTGAAGTGATTTGATGTTGTTGAGCTTCCTGGTCAAAGAATGGACTTTCCTAGTGGTATCCCTAGTGCCCATTCTGAACACCACGAGAGATGCTTGTGGAAAGAGGAAGTTCTCTGAGCAGCAGAAAGTTCTTTGCAGAAGCCCCAGGTGACCAGAACACAATGTGAAATGGTCATAGCCATTTCTTCCTCAACACACCTCTCATACCACCCTCTCCTATGTAAGGGGGGAGAAGGAGGAAAATCCTCAGCCACCAGGAACTTCTGATGGAAAGTCCATCTGGTTTTGCAGGCATGAGAGAAGCCCAAACTTGGATCTCCTGAGGCTCATCACTGTTTGGAAACTACACCCCAAAGTCTTCACTGCATTAACACTTCATTTCAGGAAATAGAAAATAATAGGGAACGAGTGTGAATGCTGCACTTCACTGGCAGAACAGTCTTGGAAGAGATTCCAAGAACTCCTTCATATACTTGAAAGTGCTGCTGGCACCAAAACCGTCTTGTTTTACTATGATGTTGCTTTCACCTAGGTGGGTAAATGTTCAGCTTCCAGCTTCCAAACAAATATCATCTTACTTGTGAGATTCTTTGTCTTCCAAAAAAAGCTTTAGCTTTTTTTTTCCTGAGGAATTTCAGACTGATGGATATTGGCAGTGGAAGGCATGTTAAATAATGCATGAAGAGAAGGATGGACACAAGAAGTGTCAGCTTTCCATTTTATACCCTTTTCCCCTGCAGCCTTTGAAACATATTTTATGCAGTTTCTTTATAATTCATACAAATATATAAAGGCTAACCCTTCACATTAGGCTCTCATGAATACACTGTGCAAATTCACATGCAAAGCAGATGTAACCCTCAGGCCATTGGCACAGGCCCAGCCGCAAAAGAGGTACCACCGTGTCAGGCAGCATTTTGTTGGTTCTGGCAATCCCTCTGAATTTAAGTCAGGAATGAAACAAAATGGGATAGACAAAGGCAGTATATTTTACACTCCTTTACGCCAAAAGTACAAGTGCAGATCAACAACCTGTCTCTAACCTTGTGGGATTTTTAGTTGTCTCCAGGGTAAATAAATCAGCCTCTACTTTTGTTCCTTCTCTTAAAAAATAGCCACAGTTCTGTCAATGATTTGAAAGTAATGATGTAGTAAGATACTCTCTCAAAAACTGATTCCATATCTACAACAAACATCCTTAATTTCAAACACATATATATTTGCATTGCGTGCTCAGAGCTAGACTATGACAAAACAAATGGATGATCTCATTCAAGAAAATCTTCTTTCTAATGATACATGTTGGCATCATACATTTTGACAAAGAAAATACCTTAGCTTACTAAGAACCTGCTATTACACTGCTGTCAATATGGAACTGGAGAGAAGTATCTGAAAATGTTTGTTTCAGCATGATCCAAAACCAACTGAAACCGCTGGAAAGACTTCCATGGTCTTTTCTGAACTTAGTCCTAATCCCTTCCAGGCACTGCATTCTATCCTGCATTGATAGTCCCACCTAAATAAAGGTGAAATATTTGTGCATCAAAGAACAATTAGTCTGATAAAAGCAAGAACAAAAAATACTTTAAAAGAACAGTTTCTACTAAAAATTTAATATTAGTCTTTTTACCTTACCGCTAGGCTGAAACACAAGAGAAAACAGAATATTACAACCGTGAATGTTGACATAAGACATCCATTAAAATCTTAATTAAAGTGCATTCTGCATAACAGCAAGTCTTGGCAGTGCAAGTTATCTACAAAACACTATGAAGTGCATTTGAAATTTGAAAAGAGCATGTACAATTCTTTTTTTAAAAAATACATAATTTATCTCAAGAGACAAGGAAGTTTAATAGCATTCAAATTGCCCAGCACTCTAAGTTTGCCAGAAATTACACACACATCATATAATTTGGTCCTTACAGATGTTATTATTTATCCTACCCAAAGCTATCATGCTGTCTAGGTTGAGGTCTCAGTAAACTGCTGTTTTTGCAGAAGGGCTTAACACTTGTAGCTCTGATCCAACAAATTCCCTCCACCATAATCTCTTTGGAATTAATAATTTATTATACTTAATGAGACTTCTAACATGCAGAAAATTAGACAAGTCGTTATGTCTTCGAAGGATCATTTCCTGCCAGGCAAAAGTAAGAAAGCAGCAGACACACAGTAGAGGGATGATCGTTCTGGCTTAGACAAACAGCTCACTAATTCTTTTTTTTAAGGTGTGAATTAATCATCTCCAGTTACCTCTTATGAAGCCATTGCTGCTTAGTTTTTATATATGAGTGTATGTCTCAAATCTTTACATTCAAGTGCTGCACATTTATCAGTTAGCATTAATGTGATACAAGGCTCTGTTTGTTAGGTTTTATGAGAGCTTAAAGTAGATAATATCCTCTCAGGTTGCTCCTAAGCATTGAGCTTAACTTCAAAACAGTAAAATATCCTTTTTTCTCTCTTAAAACATCCTTCATTCACTGTTTTGTTGGCAGAAATTCTATTTCTTTTAAACCTATACTGTTGTTTATTGACACCATGATAGCCAATTTGCACAGCAGTAAAAATATGGTCCTTGTCCTCCCCTACTTCTTCCCTTCCTTTGGATCTCATGTGCACCACACTGGATCTAGACTTAAAGGGTCTTCACCAAAAGAGACTACCCCCGACATCTTTTCTGGGTAAGACCAGCTAGTTCAGTTTAAAACCTCAGATTCAGACACACTCAGAAAATTGCTCTTGCTTGAGCCAACTCATCTTCATAATACTCCAATAACTCCATAAGGGAATGGCCCTTGCCATGCAAGAAGAGCTGTTGCACCCTTGTGAAGAAGTCATTGTGTTGTCTATGTTTGCTTATAGTTCTATTTTAGAGTGAAGCATACTCAGTAAACCAGGTAAAAGGGAGCCATGAGAAAAATCGGAAGATGCTAAACCAGGGCTGAGGTCAGCAAAGAACAGATGCCAATGTAAGAAGGTGAGGCAGATTTAGAAATAAAAGTGTATTGATTTACGCTGGAGAAACCAAGTACGGCAGGATTAAATAATGCAGGTGGGGATAAGACCCTAGTGTGAGTATCTTAGATTTTCAGTCCTTTCTTATCTCCAGGATAGATTAAGTTTCAGGATCTGGTCTGGTTTCCACTTTTCCATTCATATATGACAGATCCTGGTTTCACTTCCTTAGGCTGTGGGACCAGTCAATGTGAAAGGAGAAAAGTGAGAGATGAAAATGGTCTTTACCCACTGTAGAGGCTAAATATTTGCTCAGAACTGGCCATTCTTTCCTTGATGGACTTTGGAGGAAGAGACTGCAATCAAGATACTCATCTCATTTGTTTCAGCGTCTTACACTGCTCCAAGACAGGAAAAGCATGTGGAGAATTAGGGAAGACCTATTGAGTCACCAAATTTCATGACCAGCATGAAATCAGTGTTAGCTGTTTTTTCCTTTGGGGCTGAAGGTCGGGATTTAGCATCTGGGATGATTTTCTTGTGCTATGATTTCTTTAACTACTGCCTTTACAACGTACCAAAAAGAACACGAGTGCCAATGCTTCTTGAGATTTCCTCTGCATTTACCTTTTCTCATTAGAATTTATTTTAATAATCACGCATTACTCCAGAGCAGCAAAAATGTGCCCTTGTTTCTGTCAGAAATATTGCACTTGGTATGCAAAGTTGTTTTTAATCTTCAGATTGGTCTGCATACATATAGATAGCGCCTTACAGCATTGTTTTTGCAGCCTTAATGGGGAAAGTGTACGCACTGGGGCAAAGTAATTGGATTTCGGCTGAGAAGCAGCATTTGAATGAAATCAATAAAGATTCTGTCATCTAATATTTTAAGTTTGGTACAATGTGTATACTGCAGGTCAGTGTAAATTCATTAAAAAGATCAATGCAATGAAATTTGTCTTGGGTGCCTTGAAATATCCTAGGGTGACTTGAGAGGAAGTTGCCAAGGAAACAAGAGATGCAACTCAGAGAAACATTTAGGTGTTTTAAGTTGATGTCTGAATTCTACTGAGTTTCTGAGACAGTATAATATAGGAAGTTGTCATGGAAACAAAATTCAACAAATGGTTAATGAATAGCCAGGCTGGGCAATTACTGCAGGTGGCTGTGTCAAACAGTTTGGACCAGAATACCCTTAAAAAATGAGAACTCTCCACAGGTCCTTGGTTGTTGTCTTTTACACCAGATAAAAAGAGGAAATGATGCTTAGGCACCAAAATGGTAGATGCATTCTCAAAACTGCTAACAGATAGACATCATTATAGCTGTGTTAATTTTGGATAATATAAGTCATAACTCCTTAACCAGCATCTAGAAGCTCTCACATAGGTAATAAACCTGCTTTGAAGTTCAGATATAATTCTCTTGTATTATTGTCCATATTAAATGAAACATTTTAATTAAGAATACTTTTAAAACTCAATTTGTATCTCGATTGGTGTCTCTTGTCTTCCAAAGGTTTTTTTGTTTGACATGATGTTGTGGTTTTGCTCTTTTACCCTAAGTTTAGTCCCATGTCTACTTTTCTTCAGTAGTAAATCCTCGCCAAAGTTATTTTAATTTCTACGACAGAACATAACAGTCATTTTCCAGGATCATGCAAGCATCAGTGTTTTTCTTCCTTTACTATTCCGTTTCAGCTTCTCAATTTCCCATCTCATTAGGTCTGAGGCATTTGTTAGCATGTGTACAGTGCTTTAGGGTCTTAGCACTCATGTGAAAACCCATAACTTCCTATCAAATTCAAAGGAGAAATCTAAGAACACATACGGTGGCAGGCAACCCATATTCTTTCTTAATGCATTGAAGAAACCATGGCATCGGCAGACTCAGGAGTGTTAGCTGATACCGGCTCCATAACTGAACATGCAGAAGGCATTTCATTCTGTTATATACAGAAATATACATATGTACATCCACACATACGTATATATACATTCTGTTCTGTTCTATGCAGACAGACTACATCTAATGAATAGATAAGATAGATAAGGTAATTGAAATTCTTCTGCATGGAAATTCCTTTCACAAAGCTACTCAAAATTCACAATAATTCTACTTCCCCAATGGAATACCCTCAAATAGTTGTTCCTGGGAAATATTTCCTACCTAACACGCATACAAAGAACATCATGCTATCTAATTTCCTACAAAGCTCCTGGCCATCATTGTGGCACTGTACCCCCTCTTACTGATAGTTTCCTGCCCTCTCCATAAGGTCTCTCTCCTTCCCCTACCCCTAGTCCTAGCCACTCCTCATGTTCTCCCTATTGGCTCCTGTATCCCAACTCCGCCCATGTACCACCCCTGTGCCCTGAAACCATTTGCCCATGTGCTCTCCCCGCCCCCATTGGTACCCGGGTAAACTGAGGCTCCAGGAATTGTAACTCTCTCTCTCTCTCTCTCTGCCCCTGGGAGCAGCCTGCCAACAGCTCCTCTCCTCTGCCTTTGGGGGCCAGCCCGTGTGCTGGCCTCAGACTTTGGGGAGTCAGCATGGAATAAAGACCTCTGCAGTGCCATGTGGGAGAGCCTTCTCACTTCCTTTGCCATCACTGAAGTTGCAGGCTAACAGCCGGAGCAGCGGTGCGGGGCGTCC